>JAHKKF010517118.1:0-17272 GCA_019740295.1 Labeo calbasu | reverse complement strand
GAGCAGTTTAACTGTTCAGCACAAACAAGGGACTCATAAACAACTATCACTAAAAAAAACACAGCTGTGGATCATTCAGGTAACAACAAAGTATTAAGCATCAAGTGTATGTAAACTTTTGAACGGGGTCACTTTTTTAAAATTCAACTATTATTTTCTCTTGTGGACTATATGTAAACATCTTTGTGAAATATCTTATTCAGTTCAGTACTAAATAAAAAAATAACATCCATTTTGTACGATCCCTCTCATTTTGGTAAAATAACTAACATTTTGCAGATTCTACAAGGTGTATGTAAACTTTTGACCTCAACTGTACAAAATGAAATATTGGTACAATTTAAAATGACTGTTTTCTGATTTAATGATTCAATTCATTTTAAAATATAATTTATTCCTGAGATGTCAAAGCTGAATTTTCAGCAGCCATTGTTGCAGTCTTCAGTGTCTTCAGTCTTCCTAATAGGCTATTTTGTTACACGGTTCACAGTGTAACTGTGGTGCATTTTTTTTCAGGATTATTAAATGAATAGAAGAGGGTTTTTATTATTTAGTGTTAAGGTTTTTATTGTCACTTTAGATCAATTTAATAGATTCTTGCTGAATAAAAGTATTCATTTATTTAAAAAAAAACTTTTGACTTTTGAACATTAGTGTATAAAACAACCATTTCACAATGAAAGAATCTTGATCTTCCTGTCAGGGTTTATTTTTGTGATAATGACAGGTTGACTATACATTAACCCTTGCATGTTTTCGCTTTCTCTCTCTGTCTGTTTGTTTGTTCAGGTGGGAGTAAAAGGAAACCCACAAGGTTTTAACAGAGGCCTTGATTGTGATGTTATAGTGGCAGAGGTCAGTCATAATCATTATTTCTGATAAAGCAGTGACTAATTCAAAGTCAGCAATGATCAGTGCATTAAAAAAAACATTTGTCATCTGTCTACACAAAAGGTCCGCTCCACTAGTCATAAACCAGATGAAATCTATGGTATGATTGAGCGTTTGTCACCGGGTACACGAAAGATCGAACTGTTTGGGAGACCACACAATGTGCAGCCTAACTGGTGAGTCAGACTTTCAGGAACTTTTTTGATTTCCAAATCACTTACGTGACTAAGTGCATTTTGAAGTAATCAGATGTGCTGTTTGCTTTTTTGCTAACTTGCATGTTTTCTCTGGTATTTCTAATTTGCACCCTGTTTTGTTTTCCAGGATAACTCTCGGTAATCAGTTGGACGGTATTCACCTTTTAGACCCTGAAGTAGTTGCACGTTTTAAGAAGCGCTACCCTGACGGAGTCATCTCCAAACCTAAAAACATGTGAGGACTGGGCTAATGAGAGTATGTACAGCTATTGGTTGAACTCTGCCGCAGGATTCAAGACTAAAAGATAGTTTCAGACGACTACTGCCAGAACAGACTTTATACCACTTTGCTTATTTTTTTTTTTTAAATAAAAATACTGAACCACTTTATTTGTTGTCTTTCTATACAGCCTTATTAATGATTTCACAGGTCATTCTTTAATTCTTTTTAGTATAAAAAAAAGATACTTGTTTATTTTTGAAAAATGGTTTTATTGTTTTTTTTTAATTATTATTTTTACAATCATCGGTGAAAGCAACAGTACAGTGCTGTTTTAATTCTATTATAAGTCTTTTTTACTTTTTTAAGAAATTGATTTACACATTGTTTCATACAAAACATACAAAAATATCTCTTTCATATTGTGACTTTAAAGATGTAACAGTGTCTTGTGAACTTTGTTCTTTTACTGGGTTAGAGTGTAAAAATCCACATTTAACATGTGAAAAACAAATGTTAATATATGTGCACACAACAAAGTAAAGAATTCATTAGCATGTAAAACCTGTTTTTTAAAACATGTTGTAACAGAAGCAATGAGTGGATCATGACAAACATCTCCATTCACTTTTGTTTTGTACATGCATTAGTTTGTAAAATTTAACTTGCAAAAAGTCCATAAAACAACCATTTGTTTTTAAGAATAGTTCCAAACACTTCTCAAGCAAAATGTATTTATGGCCAGGGCGTATTTCAAAAAGCCCTGAATTCTATATTTGATACAATGAAATTAAAGTTAGAGCTGTGCACACAATGTTAATGGACCTTGATGCAGCTGTAGAGCAGAGAAATGGCACTTACATGGCAAAATAAGCTTACGTGGAAGAAAAACAAAACATTCACACTGAATTTACAACCAGCAAGGCAAAGCATGATTAATTATATTAGGTAGACTGCTACTCATCAAAGAATCCTACTGAACAAATTTGTATCTGGCTCAAAAAGCTCAAAAAGTGTCTCCTCAAATAAAAAGATGCATGTATAGAAGGCTGTCTGTGGAGGGCAAATGCTACAAGCTACAAAAAAGCACTTACTGGTTATTATGTAAACATCACTCTTAAGAGTGTTTGATAAAATCCCCTTTCACCAAAATACACTCAGATGTACCATTTTACACTCATTGCTGTACCGTTCAGACATTTGTCTTGACAATGCATACAGCTGATGCTCATGAGTGTCCATGAGCATGCAAAGAGAGCTAAACTTTCATCCTGCTTGTTCCTCCTAATGGCTCATCCTCCAGTTCCCCACCAAAACTCTCCAATACGGGACTTAAACTGGACTGGGGCTGTAATCTGAAGTTTACTTTCAAGGATTCTCCAGAGACCGCTTGCAGAACAAAGTTAGTATGTGGCATCCACTGCATTGATGTTGCTATCCATCTGGTGTCGAAGTGAGAGCCGAGCTTTGTGGGAAAAATAGGCCTGTGGGCAACTCGGACTGCTGCCGCTGTCTCCTTCGCTGCCCCAGGAAGTAGTAGAACACAGCCGAGGTTTCACCTCTTCACTAGCTATTGCTGAATACACAGAAAAGAAAATAATGCAATCAATTACCTCATAAAATCTTAATGCACTGAAAAAATATAAAAGATGTTTTCTAAAAAGATATACATTATTGGAGATTAAGTATGTCACACTAGAGACACAGTTACACTGCTTGAATATTCATGTCAACTACCAATTTATCATTTGACCAGATTATCAATTATCTTTTGGCTTTATCTGAAAAGGTTGTATCTTACCCGTTTCCGGAGGGCACTGTCTTTTGCACCTCTCCTTGCAGCGTCTATAGAAGGGAAAGCACTGCAGCATTTTTACACCCATATCAGCAGGGGGGGCTAAAACACAAAAGAAACACCTGTTAGACAAACCGACTCCGTCACAACAACACTAAATAACATTTCTAATCTAGCAAAAGTGTCAATAGTTTTTTGCCCTTCTGATGCTGCTGTGGTCATTAAGGTAAAATGTTTGTTGTGATTATTGGTTGGTAAAAACTATGTATTGTTTTATGTACTATACTAATCTCATTACAACCTTGTGTATGCAAACCTCTACTCTGCTGTCTAATCCCATATACAGCGACTGGTAGGCTGAACGGAGTCATCCGATCTAATAAATCCGTGATTGGGCATTACACGACAGGTCAAGTTCCCTGATAGAGACTGGCAGTTTTGCCATGCTAGGCAGTTTATAAAGCACTTTTGACAGCTGCTAAGAGTATTATTCATAAACTCGTGTTCGAAGTGATTTATGCCCTGCTGTTGTGTATGTGGGTTACAGAGTAATTTATTAAAATTACTATTTTTAATTTTCATCAGAAACCAAGTCAAAGACCATCCTTAAGAGCTTTCTGTGACAAAGTGGCCAGTGCTTCTCTTATCACATTTTGCCAGGTTTTTTGGTCTTTGGTTTGTAGCCTATACAGGGTTAATCGTTAATTTTTAATGACTTGCCTTTTACTCTAATCTGATATGCTCTCTGAATCCAGTCTGCCCCAGAAACCAACATGGCCGACCTGCATATTTATTCTTGGGTTAAAGTTTGTGCATAAAAAATGACATGCTGAATGGGATCAGAAACTACAAGCTTGTGCTTGTCATGAGATCATAGTTGTCAAGCTTGAAATGCAAGGCATAACATAAACAAAACAAAACAAAAAATTAGGGCATGGTTTCAGTCCAACTACATGTCACTCTCACACATTAACGCGCAAAAAGAGTGTTTGTGTGTCAGTAAAACTGTTGTCACAGAACCATGTCACTACACGCCACAGTAATATGGACGTTTGCTGTCATACATAACACTCTGTTCCCACTCATCCCCTCCCTTTTATCTCAGCTATGAACTCGTAAATCAGAGTTCTACTCTCATGCTATTGTTCAGCTTAATGAACTTGCCTGAGGACAAATGTGCAAAAGACACTACTGCTGTTGTTTGAGTAGCTAATTGACAAACATTTCATAAAATTGTCTTTTGAGAACTTTGTAAGTGTTGGAATAGCTCATTCTATTGTGGAAAAAATCTGTGCAGATCTGCCTACAAACATATCAGCATATTATGAGCATTTGATCATGCTTTTTGATCATTTTGAAGTTTTACATTTTCTGATCTTGATTATTTTAAGAGTCGAAATGATAAGAAAGAACTGCTTGGTTTAACTCTGTTTCATTTCAAGTTTCCAGGCTTTTGCAAATGTCTTTTTTTCATTATAGTCATAATGTGTCACCATTTGAGACTGCAGATAAAATGATTTGTGTTTGGTAAATGATGTAAAAATGGCTTCTTCAAAGCCTTCTATACTGCCTCAGATGGTTTGCATCAGTCATTGCATCAAACCAAGAATGTCTGAGCTTTTGTTGAGAACATTGTGTCCAAAATATGTTCCAATACTGATGTTAAAAAGCAAAAGCAAATGTTTTTCTTATTAACTTTCCCTTGGTTCTAGTAAATGCACACACACACACAGACATTTCCATTACTTCTTGTGCCAATCACATGCTATACATCCATAACCATTCCTCTCGCTTCTTTTCTCCTCTCAGTCATTTTTATAACTCAAGCAAAACATGATTTACGCAGAAGGGCTCGTCAGGGGAATTTTAGGTTCTTTGTGTGTTTGGTTTGTGCCGAAAAGGCCCAGTTTGGGGAAAAGTGGATGAGTAGGCATAACAACAGAAAAAAATGTTACGGTTTCTTTCCTCTTGGTTTAATTTTTGGCAAGGTTCTTGCCCAGAGACCCAGAAATGATGTCAGAAGTGCACAATTTAGAGCTAAGCTGTTTACTTGTGATGTACTTACGCACTTAAAAACGTACTACAAACAAGATCTTGTAGACACAAACGCTTGTACACACACACAGAACATCCTTATAGGGTATTTTAATCTAGAATCGTGACCTAAAATGATGACCTGCTCCATGTCATTTACTAAACACTGTGAGATGTGTTTGTGTATCGGTATGCCTGTGTTTTGTCTTTTATAGGTTAAGTGCACTCTGGAGGACTGCTGCCTAAAACAGTTAAGTAATCTATAGTTACCTCCTCCTACATCCCCAGCCTCTTTTCTGAGAATAAGACGGCGGCTATGCACACGTTCAATTACATACCCTCAGAAACAAACCAGGACTGTCAGTTTCATTCTCACTGATTTACAGCACCACAGAGTTTTTTCCTGGAATTGCAGACTGTGAATTGCAGCACTGCATAGATTGGATGCCTTTCCAATCATTTCAATCACACTAAGATTTTCAAAACAAGCTTGTGTGTTTATAAAGTATTCAGCATGGTTAAAGGAGATAAGCATAACCGTAAATTCACAGTTGTTTAAATTCCTTCTTTAAATCGATGCTGCAAATTTAGATCAAGTATTTACATGATGTATAATTATGAGGGGCTTTTTGGCGTCCAGTAAATAAAAAATAGACTTTGAGGCATGCATGCGATTTGGGTTTTTGCAGGAACTTTGAGTGTCAATGCTTTGAAAGGTTGTTAGGTTTTTAAAATGAGTTTTATTATTTTGATTTCTCGCTTAAAGGCCCCCCACTCCCGCCTGGCTGCCTTCTTGCGCGCACACGCGCTTTCCCATTGAGACTTGCTACGTGTGTATGTGCAGTACGTGACGTTCGGGCACTCTGTGGTCCACTCGGGCGCCAGGAAGTAGGGGGCAGTCAAATGCATATCAATTATTAAATATGAAAGGATGTTAACTAGATCTCTCGTGATTTCCATATGCAGACAGCAACGTTATTCGTGGTCCAGACGCTTCATTCGCAGAAAAGTACGTTACATAAATCTCGGTGCAAGAGATCAGCCAGAGTTAAGAAGAAAAGTAAATCTCTTTACGCGAAAACAAGAGATACCTGAGCAGCTGAGCTTAACAACACCTTTATTGCTCTTAAACAGTGTGCCAAGTGATGAATGAAAACCTAACGAGCTAATTGCTGTCTGAAGAGTACTTCTTGATAGAGAGTACGTGGAATGATTTATTGGTTTAATTGTGCATTTAGTTCACTGTGCCACAGGATAAAATGAATCTTATAACACAAAACTGTGTTAAAACGTTTCAGGCATTGTGGGATGATATTTTTTTATGTCTGCCTGTATTGTGTAGGTAACATATATAAGTCGTAAAATAGATGACAAAATAGAAGGTGACATTAATATTAATCTTTTTAACTAATTAATTCGACTTGTTACCCTACACAAACACAACAAATGTTTCAGAATCAGAATCAGAATTAGCTTTATTCGCCAAGTGTGTGCAAACACGCGAGGAATTTGTTGTGGTTTTTTAAGTCGTGGTTTGTTTTTTTCACATATTTCCTTAAAAAACTCAAATGTATATAACACTACATACGGAACTTTCATTAAATTACAGGTGATGTGATTCATATTTTGTACTAAACACAATCTCAAAAATATTACTGTAAAAGTATACGTGTATTGTCATGTTGGAGGCAATTAAAATTACACTGTACATTATATAGTAATTCGTACACAAAAGCAGTTTTACAGTATGGCTATATTTTCACAACAACTACTCAATTAACAGTTTTTTTTTACTGTAGTGTTTTACTTTTTTCTTGTTAAAATTACAAGCCATTTTAACAAGGTATAGCCTATTTTCGTACCTGTAGAATGTTTGACAGGAATATTGTGAGACACTCCCACTTTGACACACCTCCATATTGTTTAACAACCTTTATACGATTTGCGACTTTAATATTTACCGTAAATTTTGCATAGGCCTATTTTTATAATTCAGCGTTTGCAGTTTTATGAATATATGAAATAGGCTTATGAAATTGACTCACCGGTTGTTTTCTTGAAACGCACGTAGTAACTTGCGCTATCGCGCAGAGAATTCTACTTCAAACTCCAAGTGACTTGCGATAGTTTAAATGCTCTTCAACTCACTGACAGTTCACTGACGATGACAGAGCCCGTTCAGCAATGACAACATGGAAAGCTTCAGGTCTGAGCACACGGAACGTTTAGCTTTAAATAGCTTATCTGAGCAGCACGCCCTCCTCCTCTTCTCACCCTCCTCCTCCTCCTCCTTCTTCTCTTTCACTGAGTAGCTTGCTAGTGTTCTGGCACGTTTCCAGTAAAGCATGAGAAAAACATTCTTACCATTCAGAACCAATTTATTAAACTATTTAGAATTTTCACACGTGTATAGACTTGAGTTTCTCTCTTCCATAATGCAACATGTCATATTACTTGAAATAAGTTTGACCCTTGGCTATGGGTGTTGCTTAATCGTTTTATTGTATCATGCATGTAACATGCATGATTAATTTAATTAGTCAACATTTAAAGGAATGATTGAAAACCCAAATGAAAGAAAGCAACAGATGAGATTGGATTAAAGTTCTTTTTGAAATCTTTCTCTTTTTTTGTGCTGTAGCATAGGATTAAGGACAATCAACATTTTAGCATGTATGCATTAGTAGCCTACTGGAAGCCATTGAGAAAATGTCACCCTCAGCTTGTTTTGATGTTTTAATGTTTATCATCATTGTTAAAATTGTTAGAAGTTTATTATTAGTATTCTTATTTCATACAATCAGTTTTATAGTGTGGTTAAAATACATGTATTCTAAGATCATAAATCCTGGCCATTTTAGTTTTGCTTAATATAACCACCCTTTTAGGCACTGTGCCAGTCTCCACAAGTCCCCATAGCTCCAGTTTAAATTCAGGCTTCCAGCACCATTGGAAACTACTTCATAGGCTGAATTTGAATAACATGGCAACTTCTCAAGAGTAAAAGATCAAAGAAAAAAGCTCATTTTTACACTTCCAAGAAACATGTATACCAGCAACACCAGCATACACCAGGAAATGTGCATTGACATCATTATTCATTTTATTTCCTAGCTGACCGTCTGTTTACTTTTTTTTTTTGCAGTGGAAATTTACAGGGACAAATTCCAAAGGAGAAGCAGATTAGAATTCAGAACAGCTAGCCTGCTGCACAATCTGGGTTGAAGGCCAGGGCCCCCCATTGCTGGTAATTAGCATTGTGTGACTTAGTACCAATAGCATTTGCCACTGATCAGACAGCACTCTGGTTTGTCCTAGCTCTGAAGGCTTCAGTTTGAAGGCTAATTCAGGGACAGTGTTAAAAGTGTAAATAAACCCTGAGACTTTCTTTGAATTCTCATCATTCATATGGGACAGCAGGAAGTTTTTTTTTTTTTTTTTTCCAGTTAGTTGAGATCCATTTTATTCTCTGAACCCGACTCGCTTTTGTACAGTTTTAGACTCGTATACAATCTGAAAAACAGCAATTAATTTTTTTTGGACTTGGTCTAAAAATGTCTCTTATTTTTTTGCTCCCACTGAATGAAGCCAATTTCAAGCTCCATGTTTCATTTTCATCTCTCTCTCCTCGTCTCACCTGTTTCTCCTGTGTAGCTCCTCCCTGCTCTTTTTCTAATTTTGACATCTGCACGAAGAAAGTAGGTGAAGCAGAATGTTGCAGTTCTGAACTGGAGCATTTTCAGTGAGTGACACACATAAGCAAACAGCATCTGAAAGATTTTTATAAGCAGAATCACTCCACATGAGAACCAGAATGAAAAAGCACCTGCATGAAAAAAGTTTCTTGCTAGCTTTCCAGTAAAACAACATGAAACTTGGTTCTGTTTTATTTCTGACTCTCCTTCCACGCTTTTGGAGCTAAATATCTTTTTCTAACTTGAAAATTGTTGTTCTGTTTAAACAGTAACAAGAAGAACCCTCTGTTAAAAACCTGTTCCCCCATGTAAAGAAAATAATGCTTGTCAAGATCCTAAAATGGGAACAGGGAAACTGATGCCTCATATAGAGTGAATCTTTCACTGCAGGCTGTTTAATGAAATGGTGAGTTGAGGTCAGATATCATGGGATAAGAATAGCAACTGTGCAAACTTATCACGGAAGTGAGATGACACAATTAAGGTCACAATTACAGATACCAGTGTATTATACCATACACACAGAGGGCATACAAAGAAAGTTTTCCACTGACAAGCTAATATATGCCTAGCTGTCTGTATACCTTTAATACACTCCATTTGTTTTGCTTCACAACTTTTACTTTCCTTGAGCATTGTCTCTAAACACTTCAAAAAGGTTTGTCAATTGCCTAGTACTGCACATAATAAGAGAGCACAATATTTAATCAGAGATAGTGTGATGTACAGATTTTTGTTGCTTTTTCTAAAATCCAATCACATGGATTTTCCACAGTGTTTCTCACATTATTGTTGGTGATTTAGCCAATTCTAATCAACTCTGTCCTGCTTTGTGTGGCATTGCGAGAAGAATAGTTACCTATGATCAATAACATCAACTAAAATGCATGAAGTGTATTTTATAGAAAATACATGCTGATATACACTTTCAAAATGAGAGATAAATAGGCTAAATCATGTGTTAGATGAAGAAACCACGCTTTAGTAAAGCACAAACATTCAACAAAAGTATATGGTAGTGCAATAGTTTAAACAGAGTGACAAAATTCTCTGCAGAAACCCAAAAATAAATGACACGCCTGACGGTTTTATTTGTGTTGGCATATATACACACTCTCAGAGAAAGATGAGTGATTTAATGAGTATTTACTCTCTCATGCACACTAAAGCCACAAGGCTTACTTGCATGCTGTTGTTTGGCTTCAGCGCACAAAATATCTGCTCTATTCCGGCTTGAATCGCTTTTTACCAGTTTTCCCGCCCTGTTCTCACCCAAAATACCCCCTCCCCAAAATTGCAACCCCCCTCCCTATTTTGTCTCTGTCAACAATCCTCCTCCCCTCCACACACACTGGGTGTGTGTGAGATCACAACAAGTCAGCGTCAAATTCCTACATTCACATATCCAATAACACCTATGATGTTATTTGTCGATTTTAGAGGTAATGAATCACGCGGAGAAAGACATGCAGTGACATGAAGCTTTTGAGTCTTTAGGTTTGCAATCCAAGTGTTACAATCTATGTTACATTCTTAAAGACATACAAAGACAAATCCTTTTTTTAATTTTTTTAAGTTTGTTTTTGAAAATAAGACTTTAATGAACCTTTAAACAAAATGCTGTTTAAATGTAATAAATTCCATAACATCCATTCACATGCTCTATCCAGTCTGATCCAGCGCTTTTCTGGTCTGTTTTGTCCCACTATTGTCTGGAGCCGTTGTGGAAGTTGATTAGTGTTTTTGTGTCTGTTCCCTGAGTCTAATTACTGGATGGTCATTAAATTAGTCTGGTCAAGTCCATGCTGAAGCCTGAAGTACAACCGACTCTCAATTTGTTTACTTTAACCCTTGTTTTTAGCTGAAAATCCTTTCCTAATTTCATGTTCATGGTCAAAAATCACCAGGTTTTAAAAATTACTTGTAAATCTCTCATTATGCTATATTATGACCAAAAATTGGATTCAGTCTTTTTGTCAACTTGTTTTTTTTTCAATAAGAACAGGTTTTGTATTTATTTTTGGAACTGATTGGTTACAGGCCTCATTCACCTGAGCATATGCACCTCAGGTTTTAAAAGTGAAAAAAAAAAACATTTTTTGTAGACAAAAATTGGCAATGTTTTCTCTCAAAAAAAAAAAGGGGCATAAGCTCAGATCTTATAAGTCCTATGATTAATCAGTTCCAAAAAAGAAATACAAAACCTGTCTTAATTGAAAGAAAACAAGTTTTCAAAAAGATTCAAATGAATATATGAAAATAATATAGCATAATGAAACATGTATAAGCAATTTTTGTAGGATGGTTATTTTTGACTGGGAACACCATAAGTGTAAACGGTAAAATATGTTATAGCATTTAATCAAGTTGTTATATCCTGTGTGAGCAAAGTCAGTCTAGCATTAACAGAAAACCAGAACACAACATTATGGTTAATTATATGTATAGAATTATATAATTAAATATTTATACATTTATATCATGCAATCATGTGTATGTATGTTCACATGTGTGATCTCTGTGTCAATAAGAACAGAACATCCTTTCCTGGAACATTGTCTGTTTTGAACAAGGTCTATGCATTGCACTAGGACATGCTGTTGCCTCTTCCCCCTTGTGGCTGAGACATGTATAGCATGTTTACAAATATCAGTTTGCTTGGTCTGTGCAGTCTATAAGCTTGTTTTGAGATTCTGCAGCCTTTACCCTAGCATTAGCTTCGAATCGTGTTTGTGTGCAGGATTAGCAATTAGAGTAGAGGTCTGCTCTGGTAACAACAATTATTGGCTAGCACAGTGTCTACTGACTCTGTATTTATAAGCAAGTCAGACTTAAGGGAGATAACAACATTACACAGTATTTGGTACTTTAAAGGAAACTTATTTTCTTTTTGAAAATGTCCCTTTTTCCAAAAGCATTCCCTGTTCATTGACTGAATGTTTTTACAGCTGTTTTTACAGCTACAGCTTTCGCCACCAGGGGGTTTGACTTACTGTTTTGACGTGCGTGCTGCACGATCCGGTTTGTTCCGGTGTCAGAGTTACAATGGTGAAAGCAGTGAGTAGTGAAAAGAGTGAATGACACAGGTGTTGAGATGGACGGTAGAAAGCAAAAAGGAACATGGTGCGGCTTTATCATACCATTTAATAAGCACCTGGAAAACAGCCAGCCCATGGCTTCAGAATCTCACTCCTTACGCTTTGGAAGCTACTAGAAAAAAGAAAAAAAAAACTTGATGGCTCCTGCCAAGAACACCACAAAAAAGAAAACACAGGCCAGGGTATTTCTGTAACCTGTAGAGGAAATATCATTCTCATGCAATCTGATGCCAACTCTAAAGATACACATTACTCAAGTTAATAATTCATGCCACAAGACAAAATATATATCAGAAAAGTATGTTTATTGTGAAAGTAGGTTGTTTTGGATCATTAAGATCTGAACGTATTCCAAAATGCACAAAGTTTATAAAAAGGAAACAGAATTTCAACATTTCTACACAATATCTATCATAAAATCAAAGTTATTGAGCTTGATATCTGGTTCTAATTTACTGCTGCAATAACACATAATAAAGTTCAAATAAGGTTACATTTACACACAATATTGCTTTTTAAAAATGGCTTGAAATGCGTGTGTTGTTAGTGTTGTGTGAAAACTCTTGTCCTATGGACTCCAG
Source organism: Labeo calbasu (assembly GCA_019740295.1). NCBI lineage: Eukaryota > Metazoa > Chordata > Actinopteri > Cypriniformes > Cyprinidae > Labeo > Labeo calbasu. The sequence continues at coordinate 4,761 of JAHKKF010517118.1, read as the reverse complement.
ATTGAATCTGTGTTGATTTGTTTTGTTGTTGTTTTCCTCCTCCGCAGATCTCACAGACCTCCTTCATCCTGTTGTATAGAGAAGAGAGATCATTCCCAATATATGAAATGACATATCATAAATATTTTAGTGTTTAGAGGTCTGAATGTTTACACAATTTGGATTTGTTTGTCTACGATTGACCTAGACTACAGTGGAAACTGGTTATAATACAAACAAAGTCTATTGTTCGTGCTGCTAGTACTCTGTCTAGTCTTTTACATGCCAATCTGTCAAATGTAGTTTTTGTTCAAAAAATTGAACTCACAACTGTTTCAATGCTAGTGTAAATGCTGTTTCAGTGTTTATGTAAAATGTACCGATTTGCTGTCCCGACAGTCTCCACAGAGGCAGCCCACACATCCATTCACAACCTGAATGACACAGAGTATTGTCTGGATCAGAGACAGGCCCAAAAGTATGGAGAACAGCACGATGTGCCAGAGAACCACATTCTCGGGAAAGAGACACTCGGACCATGTTGTCTTATCCATCAGGTAACTGCTGTTCCTGTTACAGCAAAACAAAAAGAAGAGAGGAGCTTTAGTTGAAGTGCAGGTTAAGACCTCATCTAGTGGCCATACAAAGAACTGCAATTTCACTTGCGTTTTTATTGCATTCATTTGATTTTTCTTTTTGTTTTTAGGTGTTATTACCCTTTCCTGTCCTCAAAGGGATATTCCCATTTTCCATCCTCAACTTGGCATTTTGGCCCAACAGCCAGTGCTGCAATGGCAACACAGGCACAGTAGGCCGACCCAACGACACCAAATACAGACGAGAAAACAGAACTCAGCATCTGAACGAAACAAAAAGAGCATGAAATGTTAAACAATCAACATATGTTATATACACCACCAGTTGAAAGTTTTAGAACAGTAAGATTTTAATGTTTCTTAAAGAAGTCTCTTCTGCATACCAAGCCTTATTTGATCCAAAATACAGCAAAAGCAGTAATATTTTGAAATGTTTTTACTATTTAAAAAACTGCTTTCTCGAATATATTTTAAAATGTAACTTATTCCTGTGATCATAGCTACATTTTTAGCATCATTACTTATGTCACATGATCCTTCAGTAATCATTCTAATATGCTGATTTTATTTAACAAGGATGCTTTAAATTGATCAAAAGTGATGATAAAGACATTTATAATGTTACAAAAGATCTCTATTTCAGATAAATGCTGTTCTTCTGAACTTTCTGTTCATCAAAGAAACCTGAAAAAATTCTACTCAAATGTTTTCAACATTATAATAATAACAGTAAATGTTTTTTGAGCAGCAAATCAGAATATTAGAACGATTTCATGTGACTGGAGTAATGATGCTAAAAATTCATTTATCTATGTATGTAATTTATCTGTGCAATACATTTGTGTATATGCAAAAGAGAATGTTGTTTTTGTCTAAGTGCTGAAAATATTTCCACATTGTACAGCTTCTCCAGTAAGCTTCTTGTTGTGAATAATAGTGACTGTACGTTTTTTGGTGTTTTTCTGTGTTAGATTTACTCACACGACAACGGTTTCCACAGCAACCTGCCCCGCAACAGCCTTTGCCCCCGGCTCTGATGGCTGAGCAGCTTGGACAAATCATCTGATGAATAAAAGTGAGTGCAAATTAACTTGTGATATCATATGATTAACTTATCAACAACTATGATAAGCTCTTAAAATGAAGGTTGTTTATCGGTATCTGTGATTCCATGAAGAACTTTTAACATTCTTTTGAAGTGGAAAATAATTCTTCAGTTTATTAAAATGTTCTTTACACAGAGAAAAATTGTTCTTCAAATAACTGTTCACAAAATGTTTCTTTGGGGACCCCAAAATTGTTCTTCTGACATCACTGCACAAAATGCTAATGAGACTAAATTACACATCAAACTTGCATTACTTTTCCTGTGATATGTGTACTTCCTCATTGCATGTTCCTGTGTAATTGCAATTATTGCTTGATGTGAACATAAGCTACCTTACGTAACTTTACTTAGGAGTAATCCATCCTGGTCATATCCAGGATGTTCTATACACTCAGGAAAAAAAAGGTACAAATGTTGTCACTGGGGCGGTACCTTTTTAAAAGGTACAAATAAGTACCATTAAAGTACTGATTACTACAAATATGCACATTAAAGTACTAAAATGCACCTTTAAGTGACTTATATGCACCTTTTATGGGTAAATAAGAGTTTAGTACAATGTATTTTTCACACATAACGGATCATTTTTCTTCCTCACCACAGACATTCTGCTATTCTTTCTCAGTTCTAAAGTTTGACTAATACTGCTAATTCAACTATTCTAATTATCTTTATTGATTGGTGTGCCATTTATTATCATATACATTCGTAAAGTAAGTATCTGATGTTCGATCTAAAACATCAAGCAATGTCAAGCCTGTTAATTTTAGTAAACTATAAAATTCTCGTCGCATAACAACAAGACAGCCAGATTTGTTTTCTCAGGAAACAACCCATTTCAGACAAAACAGCACATTAATGGTGAGAAAAATTAAACAGAATTACTCACAAATAGTCCTCCACCAAAAACACCTGCCATAAGCCAGACTTGAAGGGAAATCTGGTTAGTTTCCAACTGTTCTCCATTAGGGAAGAATAAAAGTATATTCGCTATTATACACAAAAAAGCTGAGGGCAAAAGTATTAGCCCTATTAACCGTGCACACTTCCCAGTACACATTGCGATGGATCTGTATAAAAAACGTTAGAAATCAGGCAGAAACTGTCAAGCCACTTGTGTTCTTTTCAGTGCAGCGGGGTCTGACTGATACCACAGAATGCCCTTTGAGACTAGACAATATTTACAGAGCTTTTTATCAGTGCCATTAATGGTGTGGTAACACAGAAGTGGGCAGTCAGTGTTTCTGCTTTGGATAATTACTGTCAAACGTATATGTTTATTGTGGCTGGTTGATCAGCGCAAGGTGTGTGGGGAAAGAGTTGCAGTAAAGCCAGATAATGAATCCTGACAGAACAACAAGGTTCTGTTTTACAGCCCATGTTAAAATTCCTAGTGTTATAAAAAGCAACTATATGACTTAATTTATAATGCTTTTGTAAAGGCTAATGATTCTTCTGCTTCGTCATTTCTTTTTATGATCTTCATTGACTATTATTCATAACATTCATTAAAACACCTCTAGATTAATTTACAGTTTGTTGAAATAACAAATTTATAAATGCTCTTTTACCTTTATAAAAGGTTGTTTAAACTGAAAAAAGCTTAAAAGGACCATGACAATTAAGGCAAATAATATATTCTTTTCAGAAAAGTTGAAACATATAACAGAAATACTGTAACACTCAAGAGAAGTAGGGATGTAGACTGTTAGGGACCTCTTGACATTAAAGAGAAATAAAATATGTACTTTAAAGGTAGTCATAAAAAGCATGTTTGTTCTCTGATATATATAATAGGGTAAAGGTAGATCATGGAATCTAAACCTAAACAGTTCCAATATTTCTGTTAAAAAGTAATAATAATAATAATGAAGTGTATCTATTCAACTCTGACGAAAATTAAAGTACTAATCTTTTAAAGAAATCTAAAATATCGATTTTATCCCACATTTTCGATTGATTGCGTCACCTGTGGACGCGCGTTCACGAGAGCATCCCGACGCATGCGTGTGGCGGCACTGACCCGGATCAATAGCGTGCGTCGTTCTCTGCGTGCGTTCAACGTCATACCGCCAGAGCTGGGTCAGCGCCGGCGCCTCCACACGCATGCGTGCTGGTAACTTACTCTCGTGAACGAGCGTCCACAAGTGACGCAGTGGAAATATTTTTTGCGCAAGAAAGTATCCTCGTAGTTTCGTAAAATTACAGTTGAACCACTGATGTCATATGGACTACTTTATCGATCATTTTGGTGCTTTCCTGGGCCTTGGTAGTATCGTTGCTGTCTTTGAGAGGGTTTTCCTCTCCTCTCGGAATTCATCAAAAATATCTTAAATTGTGTTCTGAAGATGAACGAAGGTCTTACGGGTTTGGAACAACATGAGGGTGAGTAATTAATGACTGAATTTTCAAACTGGGTGAACTAACCCTTTAACGAAAACTGTAAGTAGGCCTATTTAGCCTTACGTTGTACGTAAATCTGTAACGTCATTAAGGGGCGCAAGTGAGTTTGTTTAGCGTTCGCGTGATGTTTTGCAACATTTTGGCGCAAAAAGTGTTACTTCAAGTCGGGTTCAAAGCAAGGTAAGCAATGTAAAACATTTTGTGTAACATCAATCAAAAGTCAAATGTTATTCGATGTGTTTTGTCGAAGATGTTGGATAATTTGTTCTTAGTCAGTTGTTTTTCCGATGTTGCTAGTTCAAATTCAGGTAACGCTGTTTAGTTAACATATACTGTTACAAATTGTTTAAACTCTCAAGATGTGTTTATAACATGACGGTGTTGTTTTAACTGTTGCTTTATCTGACATAAAATATGTGGGTTGGTGGATGACTTTACCTGCAAATTCAAATATATAACTCGTATGACGATGAGTAGGCCTCAGACATTTTTGCTAGTTGTGCGTAGTAAACTTGTACAGTTGGTTTGTACATTTCGAAATATACTGACTTGAAGATACAAAAGCGGTTGTGTGTGCATGTAGTGAACTTCAGGTGAGATGTTTGTAATGTTTATTGATAGTGTTAAAACGGTTGAGGAAGGAGACACTGAATGTGCGTATAGGTGGTTTATCAT
>JAHKKF010517116.1:27139-44733 GCA_019740295.1 Labeo calbasu | reverse complement strand
AACATTTGTGTCTCACTTTTGCACAGATAAAACGTAAAAATAACAACCAGCAACAACTAGAAGTTTGTTAGAAAGGCAGTGATTCAGTTGTGACTGGATGTGCAGTGCAACATAAATCAATAGTATTTACACTAAAGCTTAAGCAAACGACTCATTCAAAACTGGACACGTTTTCATTTATTTCCTCCTTTTTTAAAAAAATAACGTTCTTGAAAAGTACTAAACAGAAAGTAACCTGTTTTACACTTCGTTTATTGTTTTCATTTCTCTTTTTTTACTGTCCAAGGAGGAACTTGAAAACATTTGAAACATTCTCAGTGTGAAAACACACAGACAGGTTTTTTTGTTTCGTTCGTAGGACACTGTAATTGTATGTTTGTACCCTTTTAAGATCTCTTAATAACGTGTCAATCAAAAGTAGGTTAAGACACAAACTAACAAGCCCCGCCTCAATTTCGCCTCATTTCCCAGACACTAAGAAATCTGAAATGGGCCTAAAAACGAGAGACGATACAAACATTAACAAAAAGATAAAGAAAACAGCTGTCTTATAAGAGGTCCCTGTCTTTGGCAACGCAGGAACAGAGATAGGACATGAGGTCAGCCAAACAGGAAGTCCTTTTCAACTGTCTGAAACCAACATCCAGAAATTCACTAGCGCACATTCCCAATACACCTCAGAATTTGGCCCGTAAATATGTACATTCCAGCGCATGTACATGAAACTTGTATTTTAAGCACTCCTCAGGTGGCGCTGAAGAGGGGTGCGTGAATGTGTACATATGTCTATGTAAACGCGCTGAGCAAGTGTGTGTGTGTTTGTTAACCCAGTCCTCCTCAGGAGACGTTGGTTATGGGTTTGTATTTCTTGAGGCGGGTCCATTGCCCAGTAGAGTAGTTCATCTCAAACACTGTGTCCACCAGCATGGTGGTGCTGCCGGTTCCGTCCGCTTTAGGCAGTACTTCTGTGTGCTCGCTCAGTTTGATCTGAATGATGTCACCCTGCTCTGGACAGGGGTTTTCTGTTGGGAGGAAAGGACAGACAAACATTAGAAGGGTCATTTAGAAAATAGAGGAACAGTTAGACGGAAAAAAAAATCTGATAAAATCGAACCCAGAATACCTCGAGATCCCGCCATGAAGCCCAGGATGAGGGCTTTTTCGGGCCGTGTAACTTTGTTTGCAGTCTTGAACATTTCCTGCGCAGCATACATCTGTTCTCTCTGTGGGGAACCGCACACGCAAGATAAAAATTAAACTTCCCAGATTGTACACTATCATTCCAAGTTTGGGGTTAGTAAGACTAATATGAATACTTCTATTCTGCAAGAATGCATTAAATTGACCACAAATGACAGTAAAGACATAAAATTACAAAATAATTCTATTTCAATTAAATGCTTTTCTTTAGAACTTTCTATTCTAAGAAACCAGGAAAAAAGTACCACTGTGAAATATGAAAAAATACTGTAAAATATTAAAATCACAGGAATAAGTGATACACTAGTGTCAAAAGTTTGAAGATTTTTAAGGTTTTTTAAAGAATTCTCTTCTGCTCACCAAGCCTGCATTTATTTCATCCAAAGAACAGTAACAGCAGTAATACTGTTAAATATTTTTACTATTTAAAATAACTTTTCTATCTGAAAATGTAATTTATTCTTGTGATCAAAGCTACATTTTCAGCATCATTACTCCAGTCTTCAGTTTCAGATGATCCTTGTGAAATCATTCTAATATGCTGATTTGCTATTCAAGTAACATTTTATTCTTATATATACACATACATACACACATATATATACATAAATATATATACACACACACACACACACACACACACACACACACATATATATACACATATATACACTATACCATTCAAAAGCTTGGAGTCTGGTTTTTTTTTGTGGTTGGGGAGGAATTATAAAAATTAATACTTTTATTCAGCAAGGATGCTTTAAATTGATCAAAAATGATTATAAAGACATTTATAATATTACAAAAGATTTTTATTTCAGATAAAAGCTGTTCTTCTGAACTTTCTATTCATCAAAGAAACCTGAAAAAAATTCTACTCCGCTATTTTCAATAATAATAATAATAATAATAATAATAATAATAATAATAATAATAAATGTTTTTTGAGCAGCAAATCAGAATATTAGAATGACTTTAACTAGACTAATGTAATTCAGCTTTGAAATCACAGGAATAAATTACATTTTAAAATATATTCAAATAGCAGTTATTTTAAATAGTAAAAATATTTCACATTTTTACTGGTTTTGCTGTACTTTGGATTAAATAAATGCAGGCTTGGTGAGCAGAAAAGACTTCTTCAAAAAACTCTTACAGTTCAAAAACTTTTGACTGGTAGTGTATTTTAAAATATTTTTTAAATAGAAAAGAGTAAACTTAAATTCTAATAATATTTCACAACACTACTATTTTTACTGTATTATTAACCGAATAAAAGCAGCCTTATAAGCATGAGAGACTTTTAAAAAAATCCCCCTCATGCCGTTCCAAACCCGTAAGACCTTTGTTCATCTTCATAAAATTAAGGTTGAACCACTGATGTCACATAGACTATTTTATCAATGTCCTTACTACCGTTTTGGGCCTTCAACATGTCAGTTGCTTTTCTGTCTATGCAGGGTCAGAAAGCTCTCGGATTTAATCCAAAATATCTTAATTTGTGTTCGGAAGGTCTTACGAGTTTGGAACGACATGAAAGTGAGTAATTAATGACAGAATTTTCGTTTTTGGGTGAACTATCCCTTTAAGGGCAAAAAATTACAATTACATTTCTACAATTTTTCCGTTTTTAAAAACACCTATTAATGAAATTTTAGAATAAAACTGTTGTGTAGTAACATTTAAAGCAGAACAGTTCAGTAAAATATTATCACATCTATAATTCAGAGAGGTTTTTACCGTAAGGGACAGGTTCTTTTTCGGTTGGGTTTGTGGAGGTGCTGGCGTAGGTGCAGGCTGGGCTGCTGTGGTGGGCGGCTGAGTGGGCATGTCCGGCTGTGCTGCTGTTGCGGCTGGGGGCGGGGCATTGTTGGTGGGCGTGCTGGTTGGCGTAGTCGGTGAGGTGGGGGCCGTGGGACTGGCAGTGCTGGCATTATACATGGGCGGCCGCTGTTTAAACTGGCCGGGTAATGAAGCAGAAGCGGCACTCGGGGCGGACGACTCCTCTGTCTGCCGGTTTGTAGTTTCACGCCCTGAACCACCTGCATTTGCTAAATATTAAAGCAAAAAAATGGGGTTGAAAGGTCTTTAAGCTTAGTTTCCTGTTAATATCGGTTGTGTCTAATTAAACAATCTTCTACTGTAGCTAATTTCCTTGCAACCACCCCATCCTGCATTTGTCGATGGCTCACCTGGCTGTGTCTCTGAGCTGGGAATATAAGACGAGGAAGGAACCATGCTGGGGGTTGCGGGAAGGTAACTGGTTGACGGCAGGGCGCTCTCGTTGTTTAGCGCCCCAAGTTTCTGTTGTAAGGAAAGGAGAAACAGATTTGAGTTTTGTTCTGACCCACATTCAAAGCATACATCATACGGATGATAAGATTTTCAAAACTACCTGTGTGGACACCAGGCCAGCTGCGTAGTCTGGTGTTGCGTTCTCCACCACCGCCTCTTCTTTGGCCGCCTTTTCTCCAGCTTCCGTGTCTAAATAAGACCAATAATAAACATTGTAACTACAAACATACAACACAGAGGGTGTAGGCTGGGCTTGAAGTCAGTCAGTTCAGAGGTGCACAGTCTATATCACCAAATAATCTTCTTGAACTTACCCAAAGTCTTTCTTCTCCTCTTAGCTTCTCTGCCAGCTCCTACCATATCCAACTCAGATATATCCAACAACTGCAAGAAAACACAGAGTTACATAACCTGACAATATAAATCAGAAATGACACGCGTTCCAAGAATGTAAAATTCAGTTCATGATTCATAATTCCAGGTGCCACTTCAGTTATTTTACAACTGGTCATTGCCAGACAGTTACCTTGACTCCCCTTTCCTTGCGCAGGGGTGTGCGGGCAGGGGCGATAGGGGTTCTGTTACTGGGAGGGCTGAACATGCTTGGGGTGGTAGGGCTACGGAATGGTGCTTTGGGAATGCCCTTCAGAGGTGCTGAAAGTAGCCAGACAATCATTATTAGCAAAATAAGGTGTTGTTAAGCGAATATATGTACACTGCTGTTCAAATGTTTGGGGTCAGTAAGATTTTTTTGAAAGTCTCTTACGCTCATCAAGGTTGCATTTTATAGTTATACTGTGAAATATGACTACAATTTAACATTGCTGTTAATTTTAAATGTAATGCTAATTACAATTTAAAATGTTATTTATTCCTGTGATGACAAAGCAGAGTATTCAACAGTCTTTGTGTCACTCTTTGAGTCACATTTTTTTTTAATAATTATCAGTGATGAAAACAGTTGTGCTACTTAATATTTTTGTGGAAACTGTGATTGTTTTTTCAAAATAATCTAATAAATAAAAAAAAATTTAATACAACAGCATTTATTTACATTTTTTTGTAACACTGTAAATGCTATTACCAGGGATGCACAATATTGGATTTTTGTGCATCCCCATTTTGTTTGGGAATTTTTAATTTTGGTTAGTTTTTAACAATAACTTTTTGTTAGAATTAAATAAACAAAGTTCTTTTATAATGACAGTACATTGAAGCATTAAAAATAACTATAAATTTATAGTTACATATCAATCACTGCATTTTTGTGTCTGAAACATTTTAGGTAATTTTAACATTTTATTTTAAAATTTAACATTTGTATATGATCTAGTTGTAGAAATTCTGAAAATCTGAAAATAATGTACTCACCCTCTTGTCATCCAAGATGTTCATGCCTTTCTTTGGTGCCCCGAGTTTGATCCTCCAAAATGCAGTTTAAATGCGGCTTCAAACGATCCCAAATGTGGTTGTAAACGATCCCAGTCGAGGAAGAAGGGCCTTATCTAGCGAAACGATTGGTTATTTTCATTTAAAAAAATACAATTTAAATACTTTTTAATCTCAAACGCTCGTCTTGTCTTGCTCTGCCTGCACTCTGTGGATTCTAGTTCAAGACAGTTAGGGTATGTCAAAAAACTCCAATCGTTTTTTTTCCCCTCAACTTCAAAAATCATTTCAAAATCATCCTATATCACTGCAGAAGTACCAAACCAGTCTTTGCAAACTAAACATGCAAAGAAGATCAAACACCCTTAACAAAAAAGGTAAAACAGCAATATAGGATGATTTTGAAGTTGATGGAGAACATGAGATGGGAGTTTTTCAACATACCCTAACTGTCATGAACAGGAACAAAAACAGTTTAGTGAGAGCAAGACAAGACGAACGCTTGACATTAAAAAATATAGAAATTGTATTATATTTATGAAAATAACTGATTGTTTCACTAGATAAGACCCTTCTTCCTCGACTGGGATCGTTTACAACTGCATTTGGGATCGTTTGAAGCCGCATTTAAACTGCATTTTGGAAGTTCAAACTTGGGGCACCATAGACGTCCACTATATGGAGAAAAATCCTGAAATGTTGTCTTTAAAAAACATAATTTCTTTACGACTGAAGAAAGAAAGACATGAACATCTTGGATGACAAGGGGGTGAGTACATTTTCTGTATATTTTTGTTCTGGAAGTTGACTTGTCCTTTAATGAATAAAGCAGTATATATAAAATTGTTTAATTTACAAGCGTCATGTTTGTCCATCTAAGCTGTAGCTTCTGACCTTTGAATCAAAACATACTCATGATTATATGACATCAATTGCTTTATTATCAGACACAGTCTGAATGATATTTGTGTATTTTACTTTCATTTTATTAGAAGTACGGAATTAAAATTCCTTACTGAACAGCATTAAAACCCAGGGAGAGGCTGCCACCACTGCTGCACATGCTATTACTGTTTACTCTATCACACACTGAACACGTCATTCTGTACGTGCATTCTCAGATTAAATGCAGCGATCCAAAACTATGTGAATCTAATCATCATTCAGGCAAAACTTTGCATCAAGAATAAGCCACACAGCTGACGTAGTCTAATCGCTAGCACACACTGAGCACATGTGAGTTATTCCTCTTATCGGCAAGACATATCGGCACAATTTTTCATTTCGGGCTGATGCAGATTAATATGCAATTTAATATGTTTTTGCTGAGTAAAAGTTTTAGCTTCTTTTAAACAAATTACCCCAACAATTTAGAAAAGAAATGTAAAAAATTACCCATATAAAAAAAAAAAAAAATACATTTTTAACCAACTACTTCCAAAGTTTTTTGTTGGATGTACGAAGTCCATCACTTATCAACTGTGGACATCTATGGGCTAACGTTGACAAGGAAATTGACACTACATTTATATCTATCGTCACTAACGCTGTATGTATTGTGTATAATTTCAAAAATAAGACCCAAGATATGATATTTTTATCTAATGCAATGGCATTGATACATTTTTTCTGTGTGTACTTGTATATCTTACTTGTTGTGTCAATCTTCTTCACTAGACCTCTTCCTTTGGAGTGGAACGGCACTCCTGCTGTTTTCTTTAACTGCTGGGCAGTCTCTGTGGCTGTAACAAATATAATGAATATGAAACAGTGACAAACATGACAATCATCACACAAACTGTATGATAAACTCGTGTTTTAAAATACTTGAATGCCTCCACACTGAAAATCACAGATGTTCTGGTACAAAGAGTTCAAAAACACACTTACATTTCTGAAGCAGCTCAGCTCTGAGCGTAGCACTCTTGGGTTTCCTCTTGAGCTGGAAGTGCTTGATGGGTGGAGTGAGTGGCCCCACCAGCGTGGTCAAAGCACTCTTGTTCAGATACTGACACTCCAGAGGCAACATCGACGACGCTTCACATTCATTTACTGAACAGAGGAGCAAACATAAACAACAAGTCTCAGCAGATGCTTTCTTAGCAAAGAGCATATTGCAAGTGAAAGGTTAGTGAGATCACTCATCATAAGCTAGCTCTCAAAAGCCAACAAGAACCCCAAACCAAACAAACAATCCCAGTCAGTTAGATTTGGTCTCTGTTACATTAGAGTAATAAAGATGGGCAATTATCTATCATGAAAAAATACAAATTTTATATATACATATATTTCATATTAAATATTGCAGTTTTAATAATGCTGTTGGTTGCAAAGGAACTGTGGTCAGCCCTTTGAAGTCAGTTAATAAATAAAGTATGTTGATTTTTTTGTCCAGGGCAGTAATATAGTGCTTAGAAGTCTGTTAACTTAATTTTTAACCAGACACACTGTCTTTAAAACATGATGCACTTTACACACAGTGCACCTATCAAAGACATCTGTCTGTCTGTCTGTCAAATGAACCAAAATATACATCCCTAACTTCCCTTTTTTACGTGACCTTTTTTTAATGTGCCAAGAAGAGACAATTGTTAAGCTAGAAATGATTTACAACAGCCTTTGACCCTCTTCTAACACCATCCACAATCATTGATTTCAGACAGACCTTTTTCACGCAGCTCTCCAAGTATGTCCTGTACATTAGGGTTCTGCTCCTCCAGGTCAAGGTTTAGTGAGCCGGTCTCAGGAAATGATTTTAGGATGTCGGCCACCATTAACACCCAAGGCTCAGAGTCCACAGTGGCCAACTGAATGATCTCTGACAGAGCCTCCTTCATCTGGAATATAAGGGAACAATGGAAAGAGAGAGAGCGAGTTAGACATTTATTTAACCTAGTCAGTAATCAGTCTGTAAATGAGCTGCACTGGAGTTTGCCTCATATTGTAAAGAGATCATTCCACCATTGTTTACATTATTGCTATTGTATATTTCCTTCCTTCTTAGTTCCCTGAGGCAAAACGTACAGAAAGAATCATGACAGGATTCCAGGCTAATTTAAGTGAAACAATAGACAAGGAAACTATATATTTTTAAACAACTTAAATTCAATATTCTATACAATTTAGTATTTAGTAAGTTTGTAAATGTTTGTTTCCTAAATTATGGCACTAAAACAGAAGCTTGCTTTATTACTCCATGAATTTGACAGTAAAAGTCATTAAATGTGTTAGCCAAAAAAAACTTCCACTAATAAATAAATATCACAGACGATATTTTCAGGTTTAGCTTTACAAACATTATTTCCCACTTTTTGTATTTTGTTTGGGAAAAAAAAGACCTTTATACAGCCTAATTCCATAAATGTTTGCCCACATTGTATATGAATGTGCTTTTTGTGTGATTAAAGATTAATTTGTTTTTTCAGAAAGTGATCAGTATAATCAAAGACTATCCACATACATACACAAGTCAAAAGTTTTCTTTTTTTTTTTTTTTAAAAGATTTTTAATGTTTGACGTCTCTTCTGCTCACCAAGCCTGCATTTATTTAATTCAAAGTACATAAAAAAAAAACAGAAAAGTTTTTAAATATTTTTACTATTTAAAATGACTGTTTTCTATTTGAATATATTATAAAATGTAATTTATTCCTGGGATTTCAAAGCTGAATTTTTAGCATTATTACTTCAGTCACATGATCCTTCAGAAATCATTCCAATATTCTGATTTTTCAAAAAAACATTTGTTATTATTATTATTATTTTGAAAACAGCTGAGCAGAATTTTTCAGGTTTCTTTGATGAATAGAAAGTTCAGCATTTATCTTAAATAGAAACTTTTCTTTTTTTTTTTTTTTTTTTTTTACAATTTAAAGCATCCTTGCTAAATAAAAGTATCAAATTATTATATTTTTTTTTTTCCAAAAAATGAAAAATACTGACTCCAAACTTGAATGGAATAGTGTATGTTAATTAAAAAAAGTTTCCTGAACAGCCTATTAGAATGATTTCTAAAGAATCATGTGATGCTAAAGACTGGAGTAATGACGCTAAAAATTTAGCTTTGATCACAGGAATAGATTACATTCCTTTTGAATATACAAAATATATTAAAAAAGAAACCATTTTTTAAAATAGTAAAAATATTTCAAAATTGTACTGTTTTTGCTGTTTATTTTTGGATCAAATAAATGCAGGCTGGGTGAGCAGAAGAGACTTCTTTAAAAAACATTAAAAATCTTTTGACTGGTAGTGTATGTTGCAGTATTTTTTTTTTTTATACATGTTTATTTTATATTTTTTACATTTTAGATTTTGGACATCTAATGTTATTAATTACTTAGTGCCTTATTTTAATACTATTTTGTTGTTGTTTATTATTGCAATATTGTATATTGCTTTTCGTGCCATTACACACAATACTTTGGCAATACTGTTTGTAAAACAATCTTTTCAATAAAGCACTTAAAATTTAAACGGAAAATTGAGTAGCGACTTCAACTGCAAAACCATAGTTTCCGCCAAAAACGTTACTACTGTAATTTTTTTTAATACCAATAGCAGTTAATACAAAGTTACCACAGATTTAGAGTACTAATAATGACTGGACCAACTGTGGCATTTTGGCGGTACATTTTCTAACGGGGGCGTCCAAACATAGAAATAAACTCCATAAAAATAACTCGGCAGTAACACTCCGAAAGTTGACAGCGTGTTTACATAAAGGAGGCTAGCAAGTTAGCTCAAGTCCAGAGGCTGAAGACAGACAGCAGCCTGAGTAGAGCTCTGCTGGAGACTGACATGATCCAGACAGCAGCTGCAGGGGTCTCATGGTGGAAGCCATGTTATTACACATGCAACAAATACGTGTCAGCAACACATCACACACATACTACTAACAAACAACATGCCACCGCAATAAAGCATGCCACGCTCGGAAGTTAAGAGAGTTTGTGTGTGTGCAGCAGCAGAAGGACTGAGTCCTGCAGTCGCACCTCATCCACGGTCCTGCGCGGGAGGTGCAGCATCCCCAGCAAGAGTTTCAGCTTCACCGGAGGCGACAGACTGGAGAAACACAGCCGTATGTTGTCGATGACCGACACAGTGAGTAGAGAAGCGATGCTCGAAGGTGTCCACAGCTCGTCTGTCGATCCCAGTTTGTTGTGGAGCCACAGGCCGGTGTCGCTCTCCCTCATCGACGCCATCTTGGAAAAAGACGAATAATGAGATCGGGCATTTTAACAGGCTACCTAAGAAAACACACACACGCACAAACGAGCGCTAGGACCCGTGTGACCACAACCAAAAAGAAACTTTTAGGGAAAAAAACACATAGTCAGTATGTTATCTGAGTTCTAAGTGATTTGTGTAATTTTTCCCCTTATTTATTTATATTTGTTTCTCTTGTCTTTTTTCTGTATTTGGTTTTTGGCGCTGTGTTATGTTTGGCAATGTACGAACACTTGGCTATGAGCCCTTGGCATATGTTTTGTTTACAACACGTTATCGATTAGTAACAATACAAATGTGTTTTTATTTATCAGTGCTAATGTGTTATGTGAATTTAATTAAAAAAAATTCTCCAAATTAGGACATTTTGCTTTCACGACTAATTTAATTGATGTTTCCTTAATTTAACTGATGAATGTTATTCAGATTTTTCTTATTAGCTTTTTTATTATTAGTAACCTTTCTATCATGAATGTGAAATTTGGTGAAAAATTCACCAAATTCCTGTTATGGCAAATAGCATACATCTAAAATATCTAAAAATCTTATAATATATATTTGCTTTTTATTACTGCTTTAAAATGTGCATATATATTCCTTTTTTTTTCTCAGTTCCATCACGCAAAGACACAAGGCAAACAGGGCAACGTTGCACATTTTAAAAACATGCAAAACAGAACAACAAAAAAACCTCAAAAACGTAAATAAATAAATGACGGGGTAAAAAAAACGTTCAATACATTAGGGCAGTTACATAAATTTAAAAAGCTTCTATTGTTTTATTTTCATATTAAATTTCATATTAGAGTTTCAAAGTATATTTTAAGATAAGTGTTACAAATTGTAATATATATGATGGTTTCTTTTGAATTACCTTTGACTTATGACTTTATCGTGAGATTCTAAATTAGAGGCTTGGTTTAATTTTTTGTTGTGCCTATTTTAAAGTCAACCCAAAATTAAAAATAAAGAGGGCAATAAAAAAATTCAAAAACCTAGTACATTCGAAACGAGAAAGGTCGGACGCCACGTGACCTGCGGTAGCCAATCAGAGAGAAAAACGTCGCCTGGGCGTAAAAAGAATACAGGACTCCACCCTACGGTGCTCAGCAAAGGACAATAGACCTCAAAAACGCAATTGACGCTCCGCAACGAAACTGTGTCCTGAATAGGAGGGCGGTGGTTTGACTAACGGTACTACTATCTTTATCAGAGACTACAGGTAATGCAAATGAACTCTGTTCCGCTTTAATAATACGTAGTGCATAAGCGGGATATGTATTTTCGGTGGACATATTTTGGAAATTACCAGATTTCAGCTGTACAAAGACAAAGCTAAAATAAAGCACACATATGCTCGACAGTATCTTATTTGCGCTTGTTTGTCTTTCATAAGGTATTTTTTCTGAAAAGCGTATGTTAAATGATTAAATATTGGAGCATTTCACCTCCAAAGCGCTCTGTAGTCCATTGCGCCTCCAAAGCGCTTTATCTGTGTTGTGATTTCGCAGGTATTGTGTGTACGGTGATGCTGCGTTACAGTATGAGGCCAAGCGGAGCTCTAGCGACAGTGATGCTGCTGGTACTCATCCAGCTCCTCTGTTTCAAACCACTTCATGCCGAAGAATCAGGGACGGTTATTCCCGCTGAGAGTAAGTCTCTTTATGCTTTTATAGACGTGTGGTCAACAAGCATGTATCTGCATGGGTTAAATGCAGTGTTATTCCAACAATATTTATATACTATTATAGTTTTTATTAATAGCTCTTACATCTTTTGTTTAATAGGCCGGCCATGTGTTGATTGTCATGCCTTCGAGTTCATGCAGAGAGCCTTGCAAGACCTGAAGAAAACAGCTTTCAACTTAGACTCACGGGTAAGATCATAAAATGGGAGATAATTGAGGCATGATGCAGTCTTTTTTAGGCCAAAGACCCCTTATTGTGAATATTCTCATGTGGGGCAGACAATAAAACATTGACATTTACGGTCTTAATTTCTGCTTGTACATTTCATTTGAGAGTCAAAACATAAATTTCAGACCCCTTTAGAATTGCTACGGTCCCTCTAGGAGGTCACAAACACCCTGTCAAATACCCCAGCTTTCATGTTGTTAATTCCTGAAAGGCAATTACACAATCAAGCTGTGAAAAAGGTTCATGTCTAGTCAATTTGGCTGGCGTCTTTAATACATTTTGAAGACAGACACCTGAAGGGTGTCACTTTAATTTTGTCTCATGTGTTTTCAGACGGAGAGTTTGGTGCTGAGGGCCGAGAGGAGGGCACTGTGTGACTGCATGCCTGCCAGCAGCCTGCGCTAAAAAAACAGCCGTAAACACTGCACTCAGACATACAAATCTTTATATACCTAAAGGATACTACCTGCTCTCTCTGTCATACACACTCTTTTACTCTCAATGTTTTACATTAAACATTTATCCTTCATTGTAATATGTGCATAGAGCATCATAAATACACATTCCTGACTGAAGAAGTCACAACGCAGCATTCCAGTTTAAATGTCAATGTTGAGAGGCATGTACATATTCGGGCAGGAGGTAATGCATTGAAGTTTCCATAAGTGTGTGTAAAGACAAGGGGTAAGTGTTTCCTCTCCAGGCACAATGCACTGCAAAATATACTCCGAACACTGAACATTATTTATCATAATTATTTGCACAGCACACTATGTTTTTTCAAATGTTTAACTGCTTTTTATATTTGTGTTCTAGAAATATATAATTAACTGTCACAATAGTCTAGCAGGTTTTAACTTAGATTTATTAAATATCAGAATTTAGGTGTAGATCTTCAGGCAGTGTTATAGAGAGTTTGCTGTAAGATTATTAGATGATAGATATATGACTAGAAAAGAACCTGCATGTATAGTGATAGTCTAGAATTTTATATGAGAATTTATGAAGGAGGTACAAAAAAATGGATGGTTTCCTATAGAGATTACTTTGGTACTAAAATGTAAGTTCACAGCTGTAACAACGTCTTTTTGTGTGTAGCGAAAGTGCATTAAAACATATGTGATGTATTTCATGTTGTAAATTATTTATTTCATAGGTTATACTAGGCCCTTTGTCTTTTTATGTCAACCGCCATAAAAGTGTAATTGAAACTGAAATCAGCAGCTGCAGTAAACTATCTTAAGTTTTGTGTGTGTGTGTGTGTGTGTGTGTGAATCCCCCTACCAGCTGTTAAGAAACTTCAACATCCAGCAGTTTTTGCAGCTCTCTTGTCCCGCACACTTTCTTGCTTGTGACGCATCAAATGACCAGATGGGGGCGCAAGGATATAAAGGTTCGTCAATACTGTCGCATCAATGCAGCACTTGCCGTCGGGGTGTGAAAACACAGCTCTGCAGAGCAAGCAACTTTAAGGAAAAAAATACACACAATAACAGTAAACATGGGAAATCAGAGCATGGCACGGCCCCTGCGGTTATAGTGTAAAACTGCAACGTAATGCCATTCAAACTATTGACAGGGGTGTAAAATAGAGAGAAAGAGACAAAGTACTTTTACACTCTTCATTAAAGGAGGGTAAAAGTAAACTTTAGGTAAAACCGATGCACTGTTTGTTTTTTTTCACACATAGTAATGGGTGAAGTGCAGAAAAAAAGTTGCTTTTTCACAAGATAAACTGATACACAAAAACAAACACCAGCTGCGCTAGTAATAGTCACCTGCAATAAATCATTGCATATTTCAGTCAAAGTGGAAGGAAAAAAAAAAATAATTCTCTCTCTCTCTCTCTCTCTATATATATTTATATATATTTACAAGTTTTTTAATTTAATAACAATAAATTAACTCTGATTCTGTTTTAAATTCTAATTTGTGATCAAACGCTAAATCTAATGATTATTTTGGTAATTGAGTAAACGGTCGATTATTTTGATAATTAATCGAGTAATTGGATGATTATAATACATTTTTGCAGTAATAAAAATAGACCTAAGTGAACAATTGACTTTAAAATTACTTAAATACATATATAATAGCAATGAGGGCAATAATAATTAGTTAAAATAAAGTATTAAAATCAACTAAACATATGGTTTTGTTGAACAAAACTGCTAAAATACATAATGTATTATAAACAATAGAACTAATGTACATTTCGCATTATAACAAATGACTGCAGAGGGCGCCAAAGGCCGGACAACTGTTTTTACACTTTCCTGTGCGATCTAATTCTTTTTTTAATATTAGCTAAACAATATTTAATTCAAATATCCACTTAATATTTAATATTGGCCCATTTCTTTATGAATCATATATCAAAACGTGTAAACTCAAAGTGAGGGTTTGAGCTTTTATTGTAAAATCACAATGAACGGTTAGCAGATTGTGAAAGATGCTTTTGTGATGCTTTCTCAATATGCTTTGTGATGATTTTTTTAAAGGGTTTTATATATCATGCAGCCTTGGAAAACATTCTAAAAATGCGCTTTATGGATTTTCGCCCGTGGAATGTTTTTGCCCGTTACTCGATAAGCATATTGCAGTCCATGATTTTTTAAAATCAAGTACTCAAATTGAATCGATGAATCGTGACAGTCCTAATGGATTTAGCAGATGCTTTTATCCAAAGTAACAAAGGAACAAAACCATGTTAATCAAAGATTTCATGTTTAGCAAGCTAGAGAAGGTGGTCAAATACAGAGAAGATTGATTATCTACTGATCAATCAGATTAAAATAATCCTACGTTTCAGCTTTTATTATGATAGATGAGCTCAGAGTAAAGCAGCCAGAAAGTGGTCTTAGGTCAGTTATAATCAAACTTTAGCTTCACCTACAATGCCCATAAGCAATAATACTCAAAAATCAACTACTGCTAATTAAGACGACTTTGGAGTCCTAAACAAAACAGCTTGAGTTAAAAATACGCATGTACAATGAAAAGGAACTGATCTCAAATCAACCACAGAGGCCTTGGAGGGCGTTTCAACCATGTAGTGAGAGGCTCATGAATACTTAAAGCTGATAATCCATTAATTATGCATACATATTTTTGCAGAAGCCTCAAATGAATTACTCATTAGGAGGCCGAACTATGAATAGGTCAGAACATGTCCATTACTGATAATGAAATATTCACTTTCCCCCATTCTAGGTAAGAAAGAGAGAGAAAGAGAGAATGACACAACACTATTCTGGTGTAAAGAGTTTCTGAGCAGGGGGTCTGCAGAGGAAACGACGGATTGTGCATTAAGTCTGAGGAAAAAAAGACTGCCCCATTACACATTTTGTGAACGTGTATGTGTGTGTGGTACTTAATTGACGATCTGCTACGAGGTGACGCCCTGTTGCATTATGCATCTGCTGACACCTCCACAACCCCTGCTGATTTTGAAAAAATACAAGCGGAGTTGCTGTCTTTTTTTTTTCCAAGGAGAACAAACCTCAAGCCTCCCTCCCAGACCTGTCTGCCTGTCTCCTCCAGGATGGAGAATCCGGTTTGTTCCTGTTTCCATCTCTCCTCCTCCTACCCTCCCTCTCCCTCTCCCTCTTTAGCGCTCACTCTCTCTCGCTCTCTCTGACCCTGTGTCCCGATGCTGACAGTAGTGTCTGGGTGGCTGATGCCCCTGGCACTAGGCATGAGTCCCAGAGGAAAATGGACACAGTGTGCGGACGGTGGGCATCCTGGGACACACCCACATGCAGATGGATTATTTTTAGAATTAGAAACCCTGGAACAAAACCACAGACACACAGCGAGACAGATTAAAATGGAATTCATACACTAGTTTAGATCATCATAATAAAGGGATAGTTGTTCCATAATCTGTATCACTTTGTGTCAACAGAAATTGGAAATCTGTCGACAGAACAACTATATTATTTGATAATGTATTTCAATATATTCATTATTTTTTCATGACTCATTAAGAAAGCAGAATGAAATGTCAAATTCGGTCAATCTGAACTTGTTTAATATATACATTATTACATATTTTATAATTATTATAATTTTACATGATTTTTCTCTGAACTTTTCTTCTTGTGGAACTCCTTTGTGCCCCCTCTAAAAACCTCTGCTTTAAAGCATTAAAATAAGTCATTCCACTATTCATGACAACTTTTTCATGACCCTTCAACTGCATGTAAAATCTACTTCTAAGATGCTTTTAATAAAAGTATATGCTAAATGATTACATGTAACACCCAAACTGTCAGTAACTGAACTTGTCGCTTTCTCTTGACCCCTAAATCTTGCTAGATTGGATTAATAAACAGTTAAGATGATTAGCATTGCTGGATGTACAAACATTTTTTCATGTATTTGCTTTTCTATTTTCCTAACCTCATAAAGTCCCTTAAAGCAAGCAACACAAAAAGGTCACATTGGATGAGTTCAGTGGGGATGACCTCACCTGACCCATGTGAGTCTGGGTGAACACCATTCACGGTCGTGTGTTTGTTTGATAGATCAGAGAACATGGCATCACATTCAACCCATTAACACATGCTGGTTTCCTGCCAGTTCTCTCCACTTCCTCTTGCTCTGATTTTATGAGTTACTAGTAAAGCTCTGTGAGGATTATTAGTCCTGTCTGTATTAGTCCCTTATCATTTTACACTAACTACATTTTAGCATATTATAATTATAAAGTCATGTAATTAATTGTCGTATATGCTGTATATATGTTTATATAATGTTAAATTAGTTCTCTTATTAAGAAATAATTAATCACAAAAATAAATAAGCACTTTTATGGACCAAGAAGAGAAAGTCAGCTCAAACGTAATCTAACGACTGAATAATCAGGCAAAACAAATCCAAACATTTTAGACAATATAAAAAGGCACATTTTGCACATTAAACAGACCTGATAAGTTGTTAGTTCTTTTTTCATAGTTAAATTGGTTAACTAAGGTACTAAGAAGTATATTCAGTGGACTTAGTGTTTATAATTGAACTGACAGGGCATGATCAAAATGCTGTGTTATTGTTTAGATTTTGTTTAAAAATGAATGAATGAAGCAAATTGACTGGTAATGGCAGAACAGAGTTTTGTCAGTGCCTTTTAACTACTTAACAGATTCATTTCTAAAAAGTCTTTTCTCTCTATATTAGTCAGCGTTTTGTGAGGAGTGACATTCAAAACAGGAAACACGCATATTGTCTTTATAGGTTAACCTACATATCACATCAAACACACCTTGACAAATGACAAACTGCATGTTATGTAATGCAGAAAGATAAAGTACCATTCAAAAATTTGGGACTTTTAATTAATTCTGAAAGGCCACATTAATTGATCAAAAGTGACAGTAAAGACATTTACAATGTTACAAAAGATTTCTATTTTAAATAAATGCAGCTCTTTTCTTTTTTGCTGAAAATTCAGCTTTGCCATCACAGATATAAGTTGCACTTTGAAAAATATTAAAAAATCATTTTTGGTAACACTTTAATATAGAGATTAATTCACACTGTTAACTAGTTGCTTATTACTAGCATA
>JAHKKF010517116.1:0-27089 GCA_019740295.1 Labeo calbasu | reverse complement strand
AATCCTACCTAATACCTAAAATTAACAACTTCCTCACTATTAACAAGCAGCAAAATAGGAGTTTATTGAGGCAAAAGTCATAATTAATGGTTTGTTAACAGCGAGAATTGGACCTTAAAAAAAGTGTGACCAAATTTTTTATTGTGATATTAAGTCACATTATTAGTTTTTACTATATTTTTGATTAAATAATTGCATCACTGATGAGCAACAACTAAAAATTTCTTTCTGATTTCAGAAAGTGATTTACATTTCTGACTTTCAGCAGCGTTAAGTATATGTAAATATTGACCCAGTACTACGGAAAAGCAAGAATGTGAAGACCAGATAATCTTGTGCCTTTTGTAGTGTCTACCAAGATCAAGGTTATGAAGACTATCAAAGCTGTTTTTGTGCTCTTTCTCATTTGCTAATATCCCATAGTACACAATATGAAACACAATCCTAATTTCTTACTTGAAAGACAGAATGGCTCACTAAGCCCTGGAGCTACCATTAACCCTTGACTCAATTTTGCAGAAATAAGTCGAGTTGAGCAATGCTAATTCTACACCCAATAGAAAATTGAGGAGGGTTACCCACAGCCCCCCTGACCCGACAGCACAAACCTTGCCAATCCTGAATCCCAAACTAATGCACGTGCACAAACGCACGCACACACGTCCATTCATGGGGGGCCCTCGCCATCAGTCATTATAACAATCACTGGGAACAAAGCAGCAATAGATTATTCACTCATGCATTAGGATACATCTCTAAAATTTGTTATTTAAACAAATTGCAACTTTACAACGAATGTGCAATAAATAAAATGGTTAATAAACAGTCAAACATATTTAAACATGAAAAACTTTTTTTTAAATGCAGGTGTAATAATAGTGAATTTCCTTTACAATAGTCTGAGCCTAAAAAGAACTGACCTCAGCTCAGTCCTCTAATGAGTCTCAGATGAGCTTATGAGCGCTTATTATCTGAGAATACGATTTAGTGAGTCTCTTAGGATCTTACATTCCCAGTGTTTAAAGTCGCACCCTGAGCAGATACTCTATTAGTGAGAGGAACAAATTTATTACTGCGTTACACACACACACTCCACAACCATGCCACACACATGCTAGTGATTAGTGATCACGATTTCTAAGAATCTGAAAGGTTACTGCAAAATGGAGTCCACAAAAGGCAGATTTTGTGCCATCTGACATTCAGGGTCACCACTTCCTTCTGGACTGCTGAGGTCGAAGGTCGAAGGTCAAGTTACACAATAATGACAATGGAAGGAGAGACAAGTGTCTTCATATACTCTGATTCAATAGGCACCAACAATTAAACCACTTTTTAGAAGTAGAAGAAAGAAACTCAGGTTTGGAACAAGTGGAGCGTGAGTAAATGACAGAATTTTCATTTTTGGTTCACTATGCCTTTAAGGTAAGTGATCTGTATTGTAAAATAGTGATGAGTTTCCTTCAAGTTCTGAAGAAGCTGACAGATACAAACTTACTTTAACATTATGATAATATACCTTAAAAATTTTTTGTAAAATCATGTCTATTTTGAATTTTGTACCAACGAAAACGTCAGCAACATTAAAAGACAAAAATGATGGGACTGGGGAAGAGCGACTCACTAGTTACTCTGCATAACGCGCGCATGCCCGTTGGCACCACCGGACTGGCCGCCTGCACGCAGATGCTGATGCTGAGAAAAGACCGCATCTACACTAGAGCTATAAAACCCGCGCTTTCCGTTTTTTTTAATTGTCGAGGGACGGCGATTTGGCAATATAGCGCATGTAAGACATACCTGCTCAAACATTTAGAAAAAAGACGACTCTTTTCGTCTGGGAGGGGGAGGGTCTGGGAGTGTACGGGCGGGAGGCGATCCAGTCTAAACTAGTTCTGTACAATACGGCTGGAATGCGACCTTATTCAAATCGAGGCGATTTCTTTTGGGCATCAGTTACTTCGGAGAACACCCAAGGCATTTAAAACTACACACTGACGTAATCTGAGCATGTAGCATGTTCGCAAGAGTAATTGTGTTAATTACTGTAATAGAAATAAAAAATAAGCGGATAAAAGATGGATCGAGCACCTCATGTAGTAAATGAGGGAATCCAGAGAAAGTGTTTCATATGTCATTCTCGTAGATACTACTACTCTAATCTTTAAAGAGCAATGGATCTTGATTCCAGTCTCTGATTTAATGTTCCATAAATGTATCTTCAATCAAAAAAGAATATTTTCGATATTAGCAAACTTTTGATAAGAATATTTAAAATGCCTCATTATATTAGCGGCCATCCAAACAACTAATAAATGTCTGTTTTGTCCGAACGCACCTTTGGGAAATGGAATAAGGAAAAAACATTGAACATTTGACAGCTGCTATTAGTGGTCGCTCATACTTTATTGTGCTTTGTGGTTTTAGCACACAATACACAACCGTACCCTGTAAATAAGCGACTTACAAGTCGCGTACGTGGCCACGGTGATTTGGGGTCTCAAGAAGAAAGGGGTGTGCTGGATGAACTTAAACCGAAGCGTAACATTGCGGTGCAGTAAAAGTGTCACTCACACCATCGTAAAACAAGCGGTCCTGCGCACGCTGGTGGATGATCCCCGTCAATATTTGCACAAGCACTGTAAAATGTGCAGGCCGGGTGTCGTTGATGTACGCAGACTGATGTTGCGCAGCATCGTCGTGACGTTGCTGATACTGCAATCGCACGCGGGGTTCATGGCGACGGCTCTGGCATCATACGAAGCCATGGGTTCGCCCTCCCCCCAAAACACAAACATGTGCGGAATTTCGCCGGTGTACTGACGGGGGCAAAAAATACTTTGTTTCAAAAAGACACGTTACGGTGTGTGTCTTTTGTACTTTCGCCTCCCACCGCCGTCATGTGGCACTGCGCCGCGTCCAATCAGCGAGATGAAGTGAACACCCACACCCCAGAATCTGAATGCGGCTTTGGCGCATTATAAATACCACTTGTGATGCACCGGCAAGTCTTGGTCGTGAGGAAGCTCAGGGTTGCAGTAGTACATCAGTCTTTTTTCTTTCCATAACAAAGAAGACCATCATCCATCTTTTGTTTTTTCTCCCCGATTTCAGTTCATTTCAGGCCAGTTGCATGCATTGTTCGTCTCCCAAAATGGTTTGTGAGACTAAAATCGTTGCAGACGAACACGAGGCCATAGCTGGGACCAAAAAAGATTCAATTATAGTTTCCTCCTCGCAGATGTGGACGTCTTCTTCGCCGTCTCCCAGCGCGCTCGAGAGTAAGGTTGAAAAACGGGACCAGGTTTTTATTCGCGAGTTTGAACGCTCGGACCATGAGGAGGTGCGCCGGATCTTCACCGAGGGAATCATGGAGCGGATACCCAATTCGGCATTTCGGGGTCTAAAACAGCAAACTAGAACCCAGTTTATCTATGCGTTCCTCACAGGTATGTTGTCAAACTATGGGTGTACGATGAGCGTAACGGTTTGTGAAAATAAGCTCCGAGCTGTTGAGTTCCACATATAAGTTAATTATGTTAAAACGAAAGGCTCAAACTAAAATGATAAGCCCAATCAATTCAGACATTTTACGCTCAAAACTTTTTTTTCAGAGCAAGTAATCTCGAAATCATTTTTCGTAAAAATCCCAGTGAGTATCCGTAAAGCAGCCACAAAGGCGGCAGCAGCAGCAGTTCAGAGCATGCGGCACCGCCGAATGAATGAATGAATGAATCCCGCGCGGGCGCACTGCGTTCCCCACATACGTCTCATGTTAGTGCACGAAGTTCTGTTTGTTGCCTGTTGAGATAAATTACGTTTTATTTGCAGAGATTTGTTAACTACGCATAATATTTAACGATTTATTTCCCTTTCATGTTTACTAATGATTTCCAGCGGTTTTCAACTACAGGCACCGTGGCGATCTGGCTAGACAGCAACCTTTTTTTTTGAGAATGTACTTGTGCCACACAGCTGAAATGAATGAGGTGTCCATAAACTTGCATACTACATACGCTTAGAGAGTGCAGTACATCACTGTACACATAGTACGGCAAATGTTTCTCAGATAAATTAATCATACATATTTGGGTAAGCGCATTTTATAGTATGTCAGAGTTGAAAGCACGTCTGTGTTGACAGTAAACAGTGCGCATCGTGTTGCAGTGGAGTGTGTGGATAATGCATGACGTGAAACATGCACATTGGCGCAGCAAGTCAGTTGTACTCAAGAGCACCATCTTGTGTCAGCATCCTTGACATACACATAGTCAGATTTCCTTGGGATTAATTACATCTATTGAGGCCCTGTTATAGCGCCCTCCATTGCCTATTATATTTCCAAGTCGTATACATGTATAAAGTTGCTTTTCTTTTCAGGATACAGTGTAATTACTTTGCATTACATCTCACTGCTCAGGGTGTGTCTGCACACTCCTAGTACATTTGATGTCTGTTTGTCTCTCCTCTGCCAAAAATCAAACATTTGATTCTTTTTTCTGACAGGTGTCGTTTATTTTTCTTCCATTTCTCCATAGTAATGTGCTATGTTATGACCAAATCCTTCACACTGACCTTCTGCACACCGTTCATTCTAATGGGTGCACGTTATTACTACAGCAGAAAAGTCATTCTCAACTACCTGGACTGTGCTCTGCACACTGATATGGCTGACATTGAGGCATATTACATGAAACCCACAGGTAAGGCATCATTTAAAGCACACACACATTCACACGAAAAAATATGGTCCTCATATGTATAGCCAAACCTGGACACACACATGAATTACTGTTCAAAAGTTTGGGTCTGTAAGATTTTTTTTTTTTTTAAAAATCAAGGCTGCATTTATCGGATCAAAAATACCCACATGAAAATATACTATAGTATTTTATAGTAACTGATGAACTGTAATAAATACTGTAGTATACTTTAGTTTTTACTACAGTAAACTATAGTGTATTGTAGGTAATTATACTGTATAGTTGTAGAAAACTTAGCACAGCATTGGGTAAAGTAATTTGTTTATAGTACTATAGTTGTTGTATTACCACAGTGACTATAGAATTACTACAACAAATTAATTCAAGTACTTTACTATAGTATGGTTACAATTTAATGTAAATTACAATAGTGTTTTTTCATGTGGGTACAGTTAAAATTGTGTTCAAGTTTTCTGGATTATAAAAATATCTTTCTGAATAGAAAGATATATTTCTTTAAAAAATGTTACTGACAAACTTTCGAATGGTACTGTATGCACTTAATGTTTGCATGGAGATTCTGTGGTGTGTAAACAAAGTACATTGTGCTCATGAAGTCACTGATGAAAAGTCACTATATATTAATATATAATGTATGATGTATACACGTCTATGCCGAATAGCACCTGGGCACTTGATAGTGAATATATGTATGCTAATCGCACACACAGGCACAAACACTTATAAAAATAAAGCATAAATTAATATTTGACTTCATATTTAATTACTAAAATATTGACTATTTACTCTGGAAGAGAAAAATAGTTTAATGAATAGATTTCCCACAATTATCTCACCAGAACAAATATTCTCAGAATCGGTATCTGTGATACTGAGGTTAAATACTGCACTTTAGAAGTCCAAGAGGGGATGAATAGCTGATGTGTAGCTTTAATGCGGAAGACTCATGAAATATGCAGAAAGTCTCTCTCAGTTCTGCTCTTGAGGATAAATGTTTGGAGTCATGTGGCTCTATTGATTGAAGACAGGAAGAATGCTGATACAAATCGTATTGCGGCAAACTGAGAATCCCAAAATACTTTTTAAAAATATTAAGCCCAAAGAGAACAAACATACCCTGATGACTTGCAGGACGGAAAGTGTTCTTTAAGCTAGTTGTGTATGATTGGTGTTCTGGAATTGTTTGGCCGATGGTAGTAGCATGTGGAGATTGAGTGCTGGGTGGCTGAAATCTTTTATCACTCTATGGGCTTTCCTCAGACAGCGTTAGAGTAAGAACAGACATTTACTGCCTATGATAAACTCTGCTGCAGCACTTCACGGTCAAATTCAGAACAGCTGCCATACCAAACAGCCAGATGTTGCTGTTGGTCAGAATGCTCTCTGCAATTCAGTGCTAGAAGTTTAAAAGGGGTCTCTTTTACACCCCTAGTGCACACGTATATTAGATCCGGACTTGTGTATGGCGTCTGTTTCCGCACACTACTCACTCAGAATGAGTCAAGCTTATCAGCTTGATATACCAACATATAAGTTTACAAGAAAATGCTCCCACCTGTCAGAGATAAAAATGACAGGGGTCTGCAAAGCAAGTTCATTATAGCCAATTCACACTGCACTGAGAGATGCATACCAACGGTGACAGTCAGCAGATTACAGTAACTCAAACAGACATTCTAAGAACTGACAGAAACCAAGTCAACATTCTTCAGCCTGCAAAAAACAAGCGGCAACCAGCGGCAACAGATGCCAACGGGGGTAACACACTGATCCGTCAAAACCTGAATAACATGTTTTTTGGTTTAAACTGGCCTTAGGAGTCTAATCATGCATGTCCTGGAGAATGACACAAGACTGACATACACGATACACTCCCATAAAGTTCAAAAGGGTCCGTAAAATTTTTATTATTTTTTTTTTTAAATAATTAAGACTTTAATTAATCAAGGATGCATTAAATTGACAAATGTGACAGTAAAGACTTTTGAGCTTTTCTTATGAATTTTCGGTAACACTTTAGAATAGGGTACACTTACTCACTATGAATTTTCCCTCAATAAATTCCTAATTTGCTGCTTATTAATAGTTAGTAAGGTAGCTGTTAAGTTTAGGTACATTAGGGATGTAGAATAAGGCATTAATATGTGTTTAATTAGTACTAATAAATGGCTAACATTCTAGTAATATGCATGCTAATAAGCAACTAGTTAAGAGACCGCAAAATAAAGTGTTACCAAATTTTCTTAATTAAACAATCCTTAAAGAACAATATAGTATGGTTCCCATAAAAATACTAATCAGTACAACCGTTTTCAACTTCGGTAATAAATGTTTCTTGAGAACCAAATCCGCATATCAGAATGACTTCTGAAGAATCACATGACAGTGAAGACCTCAGTAATGGCTGCTGAAAATTCAGCTGTCATCACTGGAGTAAATTACATTTTTAAATATATTAAAATACAAAAACAGTTATTTTAAATTGTAAAAAATATTTCACAATATTGCTGTTCAGAGAAACAATTTATTTGAAATATTTTTTCTCTAAAACATTGTCTTTACTGTTACTTATTATCAACGTAATGCATCTTTGCTGAATTAAAGTATTCATTTCTTTAAATATATAAAATAGTTGTCACTCCTTGGTGCAGACAGTTTCTGTGCGTACAGGCTTCTTATTTACTCCTGAATCAAATGAAAGAGAGAATTGAAGACTAGGGTCAGGAAATGGGGGAAGGTGTGAATCAAAGCCCCGCTGTGAGTATGTATGGTAGTTTTGTTTAGTGGCAGCGTACAGACAAAGGATTCTCCCAAGGGATTTTCTCTCTCGCTATGCTAATGTGGAAGCCTGCATCTGAGAATAAAGAATATATGGGTTATCTGCCAGGGTGAGCTAGATGTTTCTTTACTGCACTATACATCTATTTGGAGTGGCTTTTAACATTGCAGGGACAGGGTTTCTGTCAGATACTTTGAGGATAACAAACCCCCATAATATAAAGCAGGAAGATCTGTTGTGCTACCCACAACTCATTAATTCCAACATTTGTATTTGTGAGACATTTAATTTTCTTAATATGATGTGAAACTGCATATTCAGCAGGAAATATTGTGAGATTGGGCTTTAATTTTATCCACCGGGATTTGATTGGATCATAAAAAGTTGTTTGATATTATTGACTAATGTCTTTTTCTCCATTTTACTGGCCTCGCACATTTACAAGAGAAGCATTTATCAGACAGCTGGGAGGGGGGTTGTGCAGATGTATGTGTGTGTGTGTGTGTGTGTGTATGTGTGTGTATGTGGTAAAACTAATGAGTGTACAGCAGGACGTTCAGTCACACAGTGATTAATAGTGCTCCTCAGCCCCGAAGCGAATGCAGTCATGACACACACACACCTCTCTGTGTGATGTAGCAATATGTCGCAACATATTCTCAGTACTACATTCTTTACGTTGAATGATTGCAACTCCTTCTGTACAGTACACGTCTACTGTACATTTTCTACACTCGGAATAAAGAGTTTTCTGATTTTAGAAGATAGTGTTGATTAGATGCTTAAAATTGATAGAAAAGAGTTAATGGATCTTAGGTTATAAGCATGATTCTTTACAAAAAACAATTAGTATGCATGACACAGGATAGCATCAGTTAATTTAAAACACATCCATTCAGACATACCTTTCCATACCTGTCAATATACTTGTTATTTCTTAGAGAAACCAGAGCTCAGTCCCATCCTCGTGTATTCGTATTTGCAGCTCCTCGCCATATTTACCTCCTTTCTCTCTGCAACTTCATAAGTAATTTAGTTAGTTTAGCAGAACAGAAATGAGCCTCACAAGCATGAACAATGTTAAATATATATATAAGTTCAGATGCAAAACCAGCTAAAAGCCATCTCAAAAATTAGATAATGATAGTGAGTGAATGTTCCTGACACATAGTATACAACCATCAAATACTTTTACTTCAACCTTGCTAAATTCCAGCCTCAGCCCAATCAGAAGTACCAGTACTTACATAGAAACCTATACAAAGTAGCCAGAAAGAAATGCGAATTTTAGAGAAATACGTCAGATGGATTTAGAGGCTTTTGCATCTGAACTCTTCATATATAGAAAAACAATGTTCAAGATGAGAAATACTGAAATCTGTGCTCCATTCATGTTCTGATCTGACATACAGATGACAGTTGACCTGCCTAACGAGAAAAATGTGCTTAATCTGCTATTTCCAAAAACACTTCCAAAAATCCCCCCAAGCAGTACAATTCTGAGAATTATTAAGGCAAGTCATCAGTGATGACGTAATCAGCGTTTGAGCGTATAAAAACAGGTTTGAATTATGTCAATCATGGGACTTATCAATGCATTTCAATACCTTTGATGGTGCACATATTTTATGACTCCTCCTACAATGGAACACTGTAAACAAATTATGACTTTCCATTCCAGGCTTTCCATTACACACTCATTAAAAGATTCAAAATAATAATGAGCTTATCGTAAATATGTCTCCCATGTATTATATTCTATTTATAGCACATTTGGGCATCTGTAATTCCAGGCAATTGGAATTGAATTTGACTGGCATGGTCCATAAATACAGAACTGCTACACAGTGTGCTTAAATGTGGTTTCACATTTCAGAACACAATCTATTTGTAAGGTGCACTCACACTAATGCACATCCAGGTCAACGTAACTTTATTTTCAGAGTTTAAAAAATGTATAAGGTGTATAATATAAAAATAGTGTAGACAAATGTAGAATGTATAAGGTTGATACTACTACTTTGCCAATCTTAATGAATCATCGATTTTCTATATAATGTAAGATAAATGGATTTCAGGTAGTGATTTGATTGGCTTGATGTTCTAATGACAAGAGGTGTTGAAAAGCATCCCATACTATGATGAATATTAGATTCAGATGGAAATAAGCATGACCCTGAAGGGTCAAGACACTTTAAAGGAGTAGTTCATTTTCAGAACCGTTGTAATCCAGGATGTTCATGTCTTTCTTTTTTCAGTCATAAAGAAATTATGTTTTTTGAGGAAAACATTTCAGGATTCCTTTTAATATAGTGGACTTCTATGGTGCCCCCGAGTTTGAGCTTTCAAAATGTAGTTCAAAAACAGCTTCAAAGGGCTCTAAATGATCCCAGCCAAGGAAGAAGGGTCTTATCTAGTTAAACGATTGGTTATTTTCTTAAAAAAAAAAAAATGACAATTTACATACTGTGTGAACTCTGTTTTTTTTTTCGATTCAAGACAGTTAGGGTATGTCGAAAAAAACCCATCTCATTTTCTCCTCCAACTTCAAAATCGTCCTAAATCACTGCAGAAGTACTGACTCAGTGTTTACAAAGTGAACACGCAAAGAAGGTCAAACGGCCTTTACAAGAAAAAGGTAAAACAGCAATGTAGGACAATTTTGAAGTTGGAGGAGAAAATGAGATTTTCAGCATACCCTAACTGTATTGAACCGGAAAAGAAAAAGTTTACGCAGACTTAGACAAGACCAGTGTTAGAGGTTAAAAAGTATGTAAATTTTAATTTTTTTAAAGAAAATAACCGATCGTTTTACTAGTTTAGAGTCCTTTGAAGCTGCATTTAAACTGCATTTTGGAAGTTCAAACTAGAAGTCCACTATAATGTTTTCCTCAAAAACATAATTTCTTTACCACTGAAAAAAAAGACATGAACATATTGGATGACAAGGGGGTGTGAGTACATTATCTATACATTTTTGTTCAGGAAGTGAACTGCTCCTTTAAATGAGAACTAGACTATACAAACATTTTGTAAAGGTTTACTCTAAAGACAAAACTGAATAATCTCTTTGTTTTGATTCCGACAGGCTCTTGTTTCTGGGTGGCAGTTTTGCAAGGCCAGGTTGTGGGCATCGTGGCAGCGCAAGGACGAGAAGACGACAACACCGTGGAACTCCGACGCATGTCAGTGGACTCTCGCTTCCGTGGAAAAGGCATCGCCAAGGTTCTGGGTCGACGTGTTCTAGAATTTGCCATGCTAAACAACTACTCAGCCGTGGTTCTGGGAACAACTGCAGTCAAGATGGCCGCCCACAAGCTGTACGAGTCTTTGGGTTTCCGGCGAGTGGGAGAGACTGAGGACTACACGCTGCCTGGGATGACCCGTTCGCCGCTGGAGAGGCTCTTCTTCCAGATTCGCTACAGCCGGTACCGATTGCAGCTTCACGAAGAGTGAGAGACAGAGAGTTAACACGAGCGCAGAAGACAGAATATAAACGACGATGCCGGCAACGACCCTGAACCACCCACTGACCCGGTCCTCTTCTCCTACCTATTTATTTATGTTTTGGGCTTTTTTAACAGTCTGTTCCTACAACATTTATTTTTATTCATTTTGATTTCTATTCTTATTTTCATGATCATTGTTTTGGAGGGGGTTTAGCGGAACGTTTCATTTTTTTTTTTTTTAAACCACCCTGGATGTTTCTGCTCTTATTTTTTCTTTTTCATCGTCACTCTGCCCTGAAACACCAAGTGAATAGCCCCAATGATTTTATCTCAGTTGGATATAAATGTACATTTGTTTGACAGATTCTCCACTAAAAAAAAACATAAATCAAGGCAGATAAATTCTTCCCAAACCATTCTATAGGCCAATCCACAGAGTAGCACCGACCACTATAAACACAGTTTATGATCCACTGGACATCAGAACTGGAGGGAAGGAGGTGGTAAAGTCTGATCCACCTTTTCTGATGCCACCTTCCTTTTGAGGAAGTATGTTTGAAACTTGCAACAGCAGCAGTCTGGTGGAGCCAAACAGTCCATTGAATTGTAATTTTTAGTCCAAAGCACAGAATTTTTAACTGTGTCTAACCAAAAAAACAAAGAGCTAGAAATGCGGAATATTATAAAGCCAGTGATTTATATCCCTAAGCACCCCTAACAACTTTTGCAAAATAGTCTCTTTTTTTTGTCAAACAGTTTCCTAGTGCTGAGCCACAGTCAAAAAAAGGTCAATTTTACTAGAAAAACATGAATGTTCATCATGTTAAAGAGAACGATAAAGAAAAAATGTTTCTTTACACTTCATTTGGCTGACATTTGGCTGTAACAGTCAGTGAAACTCACGTTTACAGACAAAAAAAGTTACTGAAATCTGAAATCTACAAAAAAAATTAAGTTAAAATTTGATTCTAAAACTGCACACATTTCTGTATCACACAATTGTCATCAAACCGATTTTAGCACATATCTATTTGTGTACCGAATTGATAAAGCTTTAATAATAACTTGATTAAACTTTTGTATACTTTGTGGATAATTTCAAACTTTGGGTTTGGGGAAAAATACTTACTACAAAATTGTGGTCATGCTTCCCAGTCTGATATTGCTCCTCCGATGCAATATCTAAAATACAAAGCAAAAACAGACTCAAATTAAACCTGGGTGGCATAAAAGCAGCAATATGGTGACAAAACAGAAATTGAACCGAGCACAAATTTAAATTTGGATAAACAACAAAAAAAGGACTGTACAAGTATACAATATATAAGGCTTTATATTCTGCAACTATTCAATATGTATATGTAAACTGTTTGAATACATATATATGACATACCCATAATCTCTCTCTGTCTCTATCCTCCTATCACAGTACCAGCACAGGGAGAGATACAAACCACAATGAGCCTCATCTGTGACATAATGTTGTATAAAGTTAAGAAACTAAATGTGATTTAAAATACATAGAAGTAACATGTAGTGCAAAAAAAGGACAAAAAACCAAAAAAAATAAACATGAACATCGTCAGTTTTCCTCGACGTTAACCCCACCCCCATCCGAATATCTGACTGCAACCCTGGGCCAGACCTCTCCCTCCCTTACGTCCCCACCCCCATCTCTGCATGCGCCACGGAGTCTTGTTGCGCTGCCTTTTTCCCATTCTAGCTTGTACAATCCCCATACGTCCCTCCCTCTGTGATGTCACAGTAGCAGTGTGGAGAGTTGTGGGCGTGGCTTAGAATGTGAGATGGGCGGGGTCAACCAAATAATAGGACTACCCACCAGCTTGCTGCTTCAATGACATCACAGCTGCCAATAGTAGAATGCAAGAGCAATGCAAGTATGTGGCATGCCTCTGTACCTGGTTTGTGCGTACGGTGCCTGCCCTGGAAAAGAAGTATATTTAAATCTATGTAAAACAAGCTTCTTTTTTTAACTGAACATATAACAAATACGTGTGTTTCATTGTTCAAAGAAATTGTTGTTGCATGAAACGTCTTTGAAAGAAAACCGAGCAAAGCAAGAAAATACCATCTTTCACACGGCAAGTCTTAAAAGTGGAGCTGTTTCTTTTTATAGTTCTATGTAATTTCAGTTCATGCGAAAATTCTTACTGTCATCTTTTAGGATATTGTGAGATGTCCTTTTTCAGAGAAGGCCTTGAAAATTATTTATCTGAATGCGCTGTTTCGATTACAGATCTGTTACGTGACGCTTCTCACTTTACTCGTGAGGACGTCCCTGTTTTAGCAATGTGGGTTGAAACGAATAAGGCACCAAGAAAGCAGTTCTCCAGACACAGCTTTGCCAGTTGCGTGTGCCAGTCAAATTAGACACAGCATTCACCTGTCTCCCTTAAAACTGAATTAAGTGGCCAGTTGAGCTGTATTTAAATGCACTTAACATCCTTAGGAAGAAAGGCTGCACGTGATGGGATACTTACACTGTCAGCATGAAAGCCAGTGTAAACCCAAAGCAAACAGGCTACAGATCGCTTACCTGTGATCTTGTAAACATTTACTCTGTAAACTGTGAAAGGCCAAAACAATCCACAAATAATCAAACACATAAATAGAATACAGTATGAGAATATATAAGGAGCTGTACCAACCCAACATTTAGGAATCAGTATCAAATAAACTGGAAAAACACACAAATGTCTTAATGGGATTTAACATAGTGCTGGCAGATGTGAATGTACACGGCAATCAGCAATGTATTCGTACAGATTTGAACAGTGTTTGATGTACTTGAGGTCTTTTGCTATGAGTGTTATTCTTATTCTGTAGTGCAACTGCCTTGAAAAACCTTATCTTATTATTCTGAATGCAGTTAGCATGGGATTGGGGATTTCATGTATAAGGTGCATGTACTGTTGCCAGATTGAAGAGAGCCTTATTGTAACGCTAAAATTGCAAGCAAGTGCGAGAACGCCATGATCACTGCTTGTGTTTAACTAACCCGTTGACCGGTCCCTGATCATGCCGCTTAGTATTGCACGTGCTAAAACTTTTGCACATGCTAAAGGCTCAATTAAACTGGATTGATGTATACAGTGTCATATGTGGGTTTAGACTGGTGACTTGATTGGCTAGCGAATGTCTCCGAAAGTCGGAGCAGTGCGAAAGAGATTGTTACGCAAGGATAAAAAGCTGGGGTTTTACCCAAGTCTTAAAAAAAAGAAAAGAAAAAAAAAAAAAAAAACAACAACACAGAAATAAAGTGCATTCTTTGTATATACGTTTCTAGTGTTAGTTTGAGAGAACCGTTGATGATAAGGCATTCAGATTGACCTTGGTAACCTGCATGAAAGAGATGGCTGCTAAGAATGTTTCACTTAATAGAGGAGGAGGGAGTCAGAGAAAATCCACAACGGTAGATGGTCTTGCTTCATCACTGTATGCATGAAACAAGCCAAGGCGCCAACGCGTGGAGCTGCTCCCTTCTCCTTTCATTTTCTAGGTTGAAAGCACTCCCTTAATTGTGGCTGCAAGTGCCGAGGAGGTAGTGGCACTTGTAGCACAGTTGTACAATTATTTTCTTTCCTTGGTTCATTTTTTTTTTTAACAAGGGTTTGTCTCATATGCTTATCTATGATCCACTACAATGTATTAACGGTATTTTTACAAGTTAACTTTGCCAAAGTCGAGATGTTTGCTGTATTTCATTCTTTTGCCGCTTGTCTTTAAAATGTTGCCACTACTCATCTTTGTAGAATTCATTTGGAAATCAAGCCTATGTGCCATTTTATCAAGCAATAATACAAAGTATCACAGTTGGAAAGAAAAAAAAAAAAAATCATGAGATTATAAAAATGTTCAAATGCTGCATTGATGTTCAATCCCTCATACTTTACTGGTGACAGTCGCTAAGATGTTATTAGTATTGGCACAGCAACATCACCACGGGCAAGCCAAGGCCTGACAAAGTGTGAATGTGAATTTTATTTTTTTTGTATATTCTCTTTATGTTTTATATTTCCTTGATTCTAACTACAACTAACATGTTTACTTGCATCTTTAATTCTTCAGTTTACAGTGGATTTTATGTTGTACTGATATGAAGCCCATGAAAATAAGTCAAAAACCTTTGTGACTGGCTGATGCCATGGGCCTCTGAAAGTTGCGCCAAGCTCTGAACGACGATTGGTCACTCGCAAATATCCACTGTCTCCCGATTCACGAGGAGCGCAGTCTCCAATAATCTGTGACAGTAATCAAAACAGAGAAATCAACACCACACTACCAGTTTTACAAGTGGCGCAATACGCACAGGATCATGTTAACAAAGCTTTTATGATTTTTCTTGAAGACTAAAACAATTAACCTTTTTTATTAACATTTTAATATATGTAAAGTTGTAAAGTGTAATTTACTGTAAATAGCATTTGGGGACATTTTATGATCATTTTGTAACAGAAACTATATGAATATAATTAAGATGTTTACAAAAAATGAAAAACAACAATGATACACTTTAGGAAACAACTGCAAACTGAGACACAATTCTAACTGTACAATCAGCCTACATTTGTGCCAATCAGAGCAAAAGCAACTTTCAGAGTCCCTGCATTGTCTCAGCACTTATTACGGGCTTTTAGAAGCATTGAAAAGTGCTGGTGGGTTTACTAATTATTGTAAATTTATGGGTAAATCCCTGGAAATACTTTGGAAATGTATGGCACTTAAAAGATAATCTCACAAGTTGGCAGTAACACTTTTTCTTTGCTTTAGAAATGCTCGTGTTTACAATTTCTGCTGTAAGTTGGCACTAGTTGCCCCGTTTATGTCAGCATGGTCACATTTCAGTCATTGGCTGTCTGTTACTATAGAAACAAACCCACACAAAGCACAGCAGGGAAATGATATGCAGCCATACATGGGGGACGGGGTCAGGAGACACAAATGGGACTGGGTTTAGTATGAAAATGAGGAGTTTAGGGAATGAAAAACAGAGGTTTGCGGTTTCCGTTATGATAAGTCTGACCTTGCTTTACCTGTTTGGTCGCAGTGATCACCTGGTTCTTTGAGTCTGAAATCATTGTACTGCCTGAGTTTTCTTAAAATGCTGTTTAAGTTTCCCCCCTTTTCTTTCATTTCCTCAATACACAGGAACTTTGTAAAGATGTAAAGAAAAGTTTTCCTGATTTATGAAAGAAAAGGATGTACATACTGTATCAATTAAAGGAACGATTCATAAAGCTTGTACATGTGTGTCTGAACAAGTTTTAAAAGCGACAAATGCACACACACCAAGGACATTCAAAAGTTACACACTAGTTAGATATGGGCAAAATTATTTACCTCATTATAGCAATATGGTTGAAAATGCTATAAACAGCAGTGGCCTTTTAAAGGGATAGTTCACTTGAAAATGATGTCATTAATTACTCACCCTCATATCATTCCCAACCCCTAAGACCTTCATTTATCTTCGGAACACAAATTAAGATATTTTTGATGAAATCCAAGAGCTTTCTAACCCTGCTTAGACAGCAATGGTACAACCATGTTCAAGACCCAGAAAGGTAGTAAGGACAACAAAAAAATAGCCCATGTGACATCAGTGGCTCAAGCTTACTTTTATGAAGCTACGAGAATACTTTTTGTGAGCAAAGAAAACAAAAACTGTGACTTTATTCAACAATTTATTCTCTTCCATGTAAGTTTTTGATGCGTGCAAGAGTACCACGAGTGCGTGTCGAAGACTGACAGAAAAGAGAATAAAATTGCTGAATAAAGACTTTTTTGTTTTCTTTGTGCACAAAAAGAATTCTCGTGGTTTTATAAAATTATGGTTGAACCACTGATGTCACGTGGACTATTTTAACGATGTCCTTTCTAGCTTGGTAGTAACGCGGTAGTACACTCCAATAAAATGCTGGGTTAAAAACAACCCATCTTGGGTTATTTGGCAACCCAGCGCTGGGTAAACATTGGACAGAACACATGCTGGGTTATTTTGACCCAGCTGGTTGGGTTAAATGTTTTTACCAAACATGCTGGGTTATTTTATTTAAGTTTAAAAAGTTTTATTTTTGGCTCAAAATGGACTGGAACTTATAAAAAACCCCACACAGAATTACTAGAGGCAACAGCAATAATCAAAAGATGAACATTTATTATTAAGCACACATGGATAAAAAACAAGACAAATTACATTTATTTGGACGAATATAGCATAGTTTACAATATTACATACATTTAAACTCTTTTAACAAGCATAAACATTTAAAAGTAGAATTTTAATTTTAGTGTATTCAACCGTTCTCTGTAATCGCTTTTTACCACAATAGCGCTAATTCTTGTGTTTGTGTGTCGCCGAAATCTGAGCCAGTGAAGGGCTGCTGTTTGCCGGGGTAACTGCGAACTTCAGACTGTGGCCTCCTCTCGTTTCACTCTCAGTTGAAAGATGCTGTGTCTGACTTCAAAACCTGCCTACAAACAAACAGTACTGACATTAGAGAACATATTTTAATATCGAACTAAATTAAACTCAATACAATAACGAATAAAATTCATTTATTTTATGCAAGGCATAAGGCGTTTCCATCCTGCGAAACAACTGCTGCTAATACAGCTGACTGACATCTCGTCACTATGTTACGTTGCATAAAATATTACAATTTACAACACAGTAAAACTTTATAAACAAAACAAACATGTATACAAACCTTTATTTAGCTGAAGACGTGCACCAAATCGGCGGCGCTTTGAACTGCTCTCTCCTGTAGAAGACTCAAAAAGCTAACGCTCTGACTGTAACTCAGCAGCTGGTTTGTTTTGTCAGAGACAGGCTTAACCCAATGGTTGGGTAGAAAAAAATAACGGCCCAGCAGCTTAGTTACAGAAAAACAACCCAGCACCTGGGTAAAAAATATTTAAAATAACCCAATAAAATGACCCAACAAAACTCTCAGATTTCATCAAAAATATCTTAATTTGTGTTCCGAAGATGAACGAAGGTCTTACGGGTTTGGAACGACATAAGGGTCAGTAATTAAATGACCGAATTTTCATTTTTAGGTGAACTAACCCTTTAGGAATTAGCCTAACCCTTTGATTTTAGCAAGTCAAACGCCATAATACACTTCTTAGCCTTAAGTAATATGTAAGACTCAAATAATTTGTTTAAAACGTATCGGTAATCTTATTACTAACCCCCCATTACACATCCTAATGGATCTTCCCTTACACCAAATCTCAGTGAAGCTGAGCATTAATTAATGACTTTAGGAGAGAACAGACAGATCATGACCTAGCAGGGTAAACTCTTTCTCCTCTCAGCACCAGACCTTTAAGAACAGGCTTTCAGGGATATCATGACATTCAGAGGGGGTTACAGCCATCTGCGCAGTTACCGCCTTTGAAAACACAACAGCAACAAGCACAGCGACTGGAACATTTTTCAAGGGCGTGTTTGTATTGATATGGTGTATTGCGAGGGGGCACAGAAGATCTGACGCCACAGACGGACACTGGAAATCTGGGTCAGTGTGTGTGTGTACTGTGTACACATGAGACGGAGATACAGAGAATGGCCAGTGGGCTGCTGCTAAGCGAGTTGTGAGGTGCCTTGGAAACGGAAGAGATAAGATTAACGGGTTTAAAGTGGAATGAGCGGGACTCACTAAATGAGGACTGAGTTTATTAATATTCATCAGGAGACAGACGTTCCATCACAGCAGCTGAGAAACAGATAGCAGCACCATCGGCTCACCAAGCCAATAATATATCTGAAATTAAGTCGTC
Organism: Labeo calbasu; assembly: GCA_019740295.1. NCBI lineage: Eukaryota > Metazoa > Chordata > Actinopteri > Cypriniformes > Cyprinidae > Labeo > Labeo calbasu. Next base: position 8,328 of record JAHKKF010517116.1, on the reverse strand, counting down.
GCTATGAGGCTTACAAGAGGCCTGTATTTATTATTTGTTCACTGAAAATGTCAGTAGAAATGGGTGTACAAACAGTGTAAATTAATTTTAAAAAAAGCATGCTGTTCATGCAAAGAGATACTAGCTTCTGAACACTGAGAAGAAGAACCGATTCCAACAGTTAAAAGATAAAAATGAATCCAGTGAAGCCCTCCCAAAAAGAAACTGGTACGATCCAGCTCGCTCCTACCGTTGCCCTCGGATACATCAGTGAGAAACAAGAATTGGGAACTGCAGCTGCCCGGTTACCATAGTTACGGGATGGAGAGGAAGAGTGGGAGACTCAGAGAAAAGTAGCTGTGGTGGTGCAGGGGAGGTTCATCTCGCACATCGAGCCCCACGATGGTCCCGTGGACAGTGAGACTTTGAGGGGAACCTGATAATAGAGACAAATGAACCCGGGATCACTAGAGTGCCTATATCTTCTGATCTACATCTGCTGCATCATTTAGTTTTACGGTAATTTAAAGCCAGGCTGTGGGAGGGAAGGCTGTCTGGAAATGCAGTGCAGCTTAATTAGGTTACCAATCAAATGCTATGACACAGTGAAGCGCCTTGATAGTGGACAAATCTGTTTGAAAGTCTGTCTGATATGATTAAGGCTTCTATTAGAGCTATAAAATGTGTCTGAAGCAACAAGAAAGAAACTAAATAGATCATGGCATGGTACTTTCTCTACATCCACATGCTCCACTATATACTAAGATAAATTGGCCGTCATTTCAATGAAGCTGTGTGGGTGTTCACTTACAGAGAGATTCACTCCCCAGTTTTCAATGTGCTGAAGAGATTCCATGGTCTTCTTCACCAACACTGTTTATCAACATAACATTCAAAATATTTAAATGACCAACACTTGTTGTCTAACTGATCTTATGCCATCTCACAAAATATTTTATCAATGAAATATTCTGAGTAAAATATTAGTTATGCTGTATTGACAGCATTTGTAGCTTAATGTCAGTTACCATCGGTGTCATTATCTTTAACTAAAACTATTAAACATTTTCGTTAATTAAAATAAATCTGAATTAAAATGTGACCCTTGACCACAAAACTAGTCATAAGAGTCAGTTTTCTGAATAAATAAGCTTTCCATTGATGTGTGGTTTGTTAGGATATGACAATATATAATTTTTAAAGTTGTCCAAATGAAGTTCTTAGCAATGGATATTACCAATATTACCAAAAAATTAATTTTGATACATTTACGACAGAAAATGTACAAAATATCTTCATCAAACACAATCTTTACTTAATATCCTAATGATTTTTGGCATAAAAGAAAAATTGACAATTTTGACCCATACAATGTATTTTTGGCTATTGCTACAAATATACCCATGCTACTTACGACTGGTTTTGTGGTCCAGGGACACAAATAAGTTGAAGTACTACAAAATAAAATGAGCTAAAACACTAAAATTACTAAATGAAAATAAATGACATGGCATATAAATAAAAACTACAACTGAACCAAAAAAAGTAAAAGTTAAAATATAAAAGTCAAATCAAAATATTAATAAAATCAGATGCCCATTTTCCACAATGTACTATAATTCTTTTTTAGTGTCCTCATGAAATGTCTACAACATACTTTGGTTAAAATTCCTCAATGGTCTGTTCACAGCGACCTGTTTGGTGCATGCCTCTTTAAATGATAATGAGTTACTGCTCACCCCCCCACTTTGTTTTGTTTTTTGTGTATTTGGGGGTGCGTTACCACATCAGAAACAAAACTACTCCACTGCGTCCTCAGTGGCTTTGATGTCGTGAGGAAACGAAGACTCTTATGTTCACTTTTACATCCAACTACAAAACACCTGCATTGCTTCTGTACAGTTGCTCGAGCAGAGAAAATGGTGGAGAATGTTCAACTGAGAGTGGAAATATGCTAATAGGGGACAGTCCGTCAGTGATCTTGGGCGGGGCTTGAACAGTATGATGTCATATCGTTCAAAAAAATCGAAACGGCTTGATAATTGAAACGGTTTAAGTTTTTTGGGGATTAAAAAAAAGGAGTGAATGGATTTTTATCATTGTATGGTGGTTGTGTCCACATACTGCTGACACAATTATATGCAAACACCAAGTGAATTTTGCATCCGATGTCCCCTTTAATAGCATATAAATAATACTAAAATAAGACCACAGAAAAAAAAGATTACTTACTCAGAGCTAGTTAAACTGAACTTGCATTTCACCCAAATTATTTCTTTCTTGTTCATATAACAGGACATGTGTGGTCTCCCTCACCAGCAAACTGCTCCAATTGTGAGATCTCCACTTCAAACAGCAGCTCATCATGGATTTGAGCCACCAGCCTAAAAGTATAAAGGCACACAGAATCTAAAACAGAACTATCAATCTTAACGTGGAGATATAATAACCACACCAAGGCCACCAAGCCATGATGTGTTTAGTGTCTGGAGTGTGGCGGCAATATTACATGAGACGTGTCAAGCACTCTTATTGCTCTACATTAGTCTGGAAGCCATCTATTGCAGACGTATCTCCTTATATTCGCTGAACAGAATAGAAAGAGAATTGGAGGGAGGGGCGACGAAAAAGAATGAAGAAGGAGGGATAGAGAGATGTTAACAAAGATAAATGACTGTAATATACAGAGCTGCACTGCAAGTTGAATGATTAGCACAGATGGCCGAGAGGGAGAAAAAGAGAAAGAAGATCAGGGATATGTAGAATATGAATGAAAGGAAATGTATCCTTTGGATAAAAAAGAATAAATTCAATTTAGCATTTATAAAATTAAAATACGTAAAAGTAAAACAAAAATGTATTAGCATATGTAAAAGTTAAAGGAATGGTTCATAGAAAAATTTTAATTCTGTCATTGATTTTTCATCCTCATGTCGTTCCAAACCCGTAAGACCTTCATTCATCTTTGGAACACAAATTATAGAGATTTTGGATTAAATCCAAGAGCTTTCTGACCCTGAACTGAGCTGACACGTTCAAGGCCCAGAAAGATAGTAAGGACATTGTTAAAATAGTTCGGGACGGGAGTCAAGCCCATATTCCTTACTAGTAACCATAGCAACAGTGACCAAAGTAATATCAAACATGGCAACGTCCGTTAAACTTAAAGTTTTATCACTTTCTGACACAAGTAATATCAAACATGGCGACGTCCGTTAAACTTAAAGTTTTATCACTTTCTGACACGACGAGTCCAATTGAGCACAAGTTCATCCATCAAGCCTCATTAACCGACAGACCATTTTTGGGTGCCCTGTCCCCGGAAGTGTCCCCGTTTTATAGCACGTTCAAAACAACCCGCAAATACACTGACAGCGCGACGTGACAGAATCATTAAAACATCACAGCCATTCAGAAGCGCAGAACTACTGCATTGTCAATGAAATGGACAAGTTTATAATCTAATTCATAAATATTAAACCTTTTACACATTATTAAAACTACATACTGTGTGACTGATACCATCTTCGTCATGGAAAACACTTGTTGGTTTGTATTGAGCTCGCAGTTTTAACATTTAAATTAATTTAATTTATTTCAAGATCTGAGGTAAATGATCTATTATTGCTTTTAGTATGGCTATAAATGTCACGCAATATGATATTCAAACTCACATTAGACACTTTTAACATTGAAAAAAGCACATAATTAGTACCTGAGATTATAATTGTCATACTTTGCATGTCGTTGTTCCAGCTGCAACTTTGCAGAAATAGTCATGGTTTCTAAAACAGAAATTTCGTGTGTCGCCATCGCGGCTAGTTAAGACAAAAACTCAGATTAACATGGAAAAGATACCTTTTATCACACGCCGCAGCATCGCGTTGTGTGTAGTTACGACACTGTACACTTGTACAATTACATTTGCAGAAAGCACATACTTTGTGGTCAAAATGAGCCTAAAATGCAAAATAATAAGCCTGATTAGGGATAGAAAAGATCAATTTCCAAAAGCATAAACATAACATTTGAAAAGTTGTAATTATTGTACTCACAGTTGTGAAAATGTTAATTACAGTTTGAAAATAACATATTTGTTAAATAGTTTTAACAATTATGTTCTCATATGTATTGTTTTGTTTGCAATGTGTTTTTCTAAAGCCATAATACATTTTCATATGTTTGTTATTTTCAATAGTTACTATTTAGTGTTGTATGAAAAAACTGCGGTATAAGTTTGATCCTCAAACGTCACGGTAATTATCAATTATGATATTAATATGGAACCCACAACAATTAAAAGCCAAAAACATATTGTCCCCGTTTTTTAATTCGTAGATAATCACAGTGATATTTTGACCACTGAACTTGGAAATGTCCCCGGTTTTCATTTCAGAAATCTGGTCACCTTATTTGAGCCGCGCACAGAACACAAAACTGACGGAAACGACTGCCATGGAGACTGGATGTAAAACTTTCAGATGACACGCATTTCATTTCTCCATCACATTAAGTTACCGAAACCACACATGAAAGCATACAACACACGGTAGAATGGCTCTCTCGCACTATATGACGTGAAAGACAACAAGTTTGTCCAGTCCTGTTCCGTTCACACAACACGGGTTTCTGAGAATGGGCTTGTGAGTTCTGAAAATTTATGGGTGAGTTCGGTTACAGAGTGCGGTTGTCACACCTGTAAATAACTGTATTGTGAGCACAACCGTATTATAGACTCAAATACGGGACTGGCAACCATACTCTGCTGCTGTGTGAACGTGGCACGTGTAACATCAGTGGTTTAATCTTAATTTTATGAAGCTATGAGAAAACCTTTTGCATGCAAAGAAAACAAAAATGAACATGCTAGTTTTGTTTCTGCCTGTTCTTCTGTGGAACACGAAAGATTTTCAAAGAAACTTTATTTGTGTGTGTTTAAAAAATAATAAGTGTTTATTGTGATATAACTTGTTTTATGTGCGTCTGAAAAACCATTGTCAGCTAAGTTACTCACTAGAAAACCGCCCCTAAAAAAGGAACGGTTTGTTCCATTCTCGCATAATTTGCACAGTATGATTATATTTCCTTTAGAAGCGCATGGATGAAACACTAGAAGTTATGTTCTCTCTCTTTCCCCTAATATTGGTTAAACTACCAAACCTGGTTTGGTTAAACTGTCAACAGTAAGTATTGCGGCTGCAAATTTTAACAAGACAATTTAACTAAAACTTATATTTTGTTAATGAAAACCCATATATTTATATTCCACAGAATAACCTAAGTCATACATGTTTGGAACAAAATGATGGCGACTAAAAGATATTAGAAATCTAATTTTCTGGGTAAACTATCCATCCTAACTATTTGAAACTTACTGTAAAATGTTACTGCACATCCCATGCACAAAATGCATTATTCAGGTACACTTGGGATTATAAGAGAGGGGGGGAGTGGAAAGTTGGATGGATGAATGGATAGATGTACCTGGCAGTGTAAGAGGCAGAAGTCACTTGAGAGCAGATTCTGATCATTGCCATTTTGGCTAGGTCTGCAGCTGAGCCTAATGGGACACACACAGCCACTGTGACAGTCATAAATGTGGGAACCATTACAAACACACAAGAAGAAACACATACGATACCCTGTAGTACAAAGTTGACCGCCTGTCTCTCCGCTTGGTTTCGAAGGCTCCAGTCAGCGGAGTGAATGTGAGGGAGCGAACGGCGCCTTCCCATAATGGACTTGACAAAACCTAAGGCATCAATAAGAAAGAACACACATAGCAACTTAAACACTCATTCAGCCTTATTATACTCAGTCACTCATTCACACACAGATTCTTTACGAATCACTCATGCCAGTGCATTCCGGGGTAAGTCAGACAATAGGTCAAGCTTTACGCATAAACCCCTGTTGGAAAAGAGTGAGGTCAGCCAGTGGACTCATTCGGAAAATCTTTTTTCCCAGAAGCACACCGACGCCAGGGGCACAAAGTTATGGGGTACAAAGAGAGAACACTGCATGCATAGGTGTAACAGTGTTCAGGAATGTGTGTGGACCAGTGTGGGCTTGTCATATGAACAGATAACATAAATGATGCATCACCAGAGTGTGCTATTGTGTTTTTCGGCTATTGTAGATGATAAGAATGGGTGTTGCATTTGTGTACTTTGTTTGGCAAAGGCAAAATGTTCATGTGCATTTGTTTCGGGTGTATCCTTTTAAAAGTGCGTGATGATAACGTTGCCAGTGCACAGTACTTTTCAAACATACATACAGTGGCCACAAATATTTGGACACTTAAATAATCCACCCAATGACAACAAATGGGTCATAATTTACTCATCCTCATTTCATTTCAAACCTGTTTGAATTTCTTCTCTTTACATAATACAAAAGACAATAGTTTGAGCAATGTTTAACTATTTTGTCGATCCCCCCCGCCCAAAAAATAATTTTCTTTTGTGTTCCACAGAAGAAAGTAAGTCATACAGGCATGGAACAACAGTGTTAATGATACGAATTTTCATTATTGGGCGAAAGATTAAGACACACACAAAAAAAAAATTCTTAAAAGATAAAACCAACTGACTGCAAACGAATTTCAATCTGCAAACGAATTTCCTTTAAACTTCACTTTTCTGAATCATATATGCAGTTAATCTTACCAAACTGTTGGCCATTTTAGACAACGCAAAATGTACAAACCACTTTGTAAGTGAGCATGTGCTGTTTTTCTTTGCATTAACAAAATATCAAACCAAATTACTTTTATTTTCAGTGACGTACATTTTCTAAACGAGTTCACCTTCTCTTTGTAGTCATGTTGAACACAAAAGAACATATTTTGAATGTTAGTATTGGTAACCAAAACGTTCAACAGAAGAAAGTAATTTATACAGATTTAGAGCAACATAAGGGCGAGTAAATGATAACAATATCAATTTAAATACAGGTATCTAAATACTTTTTGGATCACTGTGGTTCAGGCTCTTTCCATCACAGTATGCATCAGCAGAAAATATGTTATTTTCCTTTTCACCTCTGAGAAAGGTCCTGTATCAGTCTTGTCTCTCTCGCATTAGGCTACATAACTGCGCCTCTCTAAATCAAAAGGCAGCACAGGGAGTCTCCCTGCGCAGAAGATTAGACGCAATCGCACTCCTACTGGAACACCCTGTTCTAGAATAGATTACTGAGAGAGAAACCTCAGTCTTCACAGCCCTTCTCTGTTTCATTTTCTTGAATCGCTTTCCTCCCTCTCAGAACTCGATAAATTCCCAGATAAAATGATAGCAGGTGTTTTGTTGCTGGATAAGAGGCTGTGCAGGCCTGTCAATGAATCCAGTATTGATCATGTAATGAGTGCGCTGGAAGGAACTTTCAGTCCTGGAACTTTAGTTTCAATCTGTTCCTGCCTATTTGATAAGTAACTCTCTAAAGTTTTTGCATACCTTACTTACACTGTAATCGGATGCTTATATGTGACCCTGGACCACAAAACCAGTCTTAAGTCGCTGGGGTGTATTTGTAGCAATAGCCAAAAAACATTGTACGGGTCAAAATTATAGATTTTTCTTTTATGCCAAAAATCATTAGGAAATTAAGTAAAGATCATGTTTCATGATGATATTTTGTAAAATTCCTACTGTATACATATCAAAAACTTAATTTTTGATTAGTAATATGCATTAGTAAGAGCTTCATATGGACAACTTAAAAAGGTGATTTTTTCAATATTTTGATTTTTTTGCACCCTCAAATTCCATATATTCAAATGGTCATATCTCGGCCAAATATTGTCATATACATATGTATATGTATAAAGTTATATGTTATATGTATAAAGCTAAATTTAAAAAAATTGACCCTTATGACTGGTTTTGTGGTCCAGAGTTACAAATGTCAATTTACAGTATGCTCTGAATGAGGAATCAGCCATCAGAACAGGAACCCTGACTAAAAACTATGAATTGTTTGATAGCGTAGGTATGCCTGTATTTTGCATTGGTAAGAAGTGCTTTCTCTGCTGGTTCCCATAATATTTGTGGCTTTTTCAAATTTCAGCTGATAAGGAGAAGATATCTTTCAAGGACAAGATTTAAAAGCAATAATTTTCCACTCCACTGCCTGTGAAAACACCCACTGGTTTTAACTACCAACAAGCTCAGACTGGGTTAATACAAAGACATAAAAGCAGTGATAAGTCTGCCTATCAGACCCAGTCTGACAATGCTTAAAAAAAAAAAAAAATATATATATATATATATATATATATATATTTATATATACACAGTAGTCAACATTTGAAGTGGATCAAAAAAGTTAATTAAAGTTGTCCTAAGAAAA
>JAHKKF010517115.1:16270-36028 GCA_019740295.1 Labeo calbasu | reverse complement strand
CTTCATGTTGTGAAGTGTGTGTATATATATATATATATATATATATATATAAAATATTTAGTGTTGAATAATGAAAAAGTAGTGTTAAATTTGTCTATCACCTGTAGAAAATGCATTCATCTAAATATAGTGAACAAATGTTATTTGTGACTTCATTAATGCTTTATGGACGAATCAGGCCAGTCATCATGTGTCATTCACTATATAGAGAACAGTCAATGAGTGAACGATTATAAACGCATCACAAATGAATGAATAATCACTGTGTAGAGTCACTCTGTCAATTAATGACCACATGTTCCGCTTTAAGCTGTGTCCTCAAGTGCAAACTGGCCTTTTGACACAAGCGAGGTGATATAAAAATAAACCAAATACAGAAAAATGCAAACAAACGCATCATGCGGACAAGTGGGCAGGCAGTATGTCCACTCATTCGCTGCGAGACCGTTTCATCACCAGATAGAGGCTGCCCTGCATTCCTCTGAGGCAGAAGGCCATGTCTTTCTCCCTTTTTTTTCACCATCCCCCCCTTTTCCTCTTTCATTTCCTTTCTTTCATCCCCCTCTCCCTCTGATCTGCATGGCCGCATCTCAGGTTTTTCTCCTGAAGCAATCTCTATAAATAGACCTTCAATAGCTGCTGCCTAACAAACCTGCTCATCAGAACTAATTGCTAAAGAAAAGTTCTTTTTCCCAGCTTTCTTTGCATTAACCCTTTCCTCCCCTATGATGGCCTGAGCTCACCGTGTGTCGAATTGAGCTGGTTTTCTGGGACACTTTTTGAAAAAATATTCTGTGATGTTTGAGATTAAAAGGGTAAAATGTGATGATTTATATATCATTTATGTTATAGAATTATTTAAGTTTCTTTTAAATAAAATTATAAATCGAAAAGCTAAAGTTTTATTTTTTATTTATTTTATTTTATTTTTTATTTTATTATTTTATTTTATTTTCAGTGTTGTCAGTTAATTAAAACAATCTATTACAATTGGTTTTGGCAGTTTAAAATTGTTATATAATTAAGAAATAAAATAAATATTAGATGATAAAACTGACTGAAAAAAGTTTAATTACTAAAATCACTAAAACTTAAATAAATATATAAATGCATGGAAATGTAAAATAAGGAAACTAATACAAATGACAAAAGAACAGACTGAAAATATGGAAATTCAAAATATTAATTAATACTGTAATAATACATATTAAAAAATATAAAAAACTCCTAGCTAAATAGAGATAAATAGAAATACAGTATATATTATTTATAGTATTTTTTGTACATATATTAAAAATGACTGAAAATATGGAAATTCAAAATATTAATTAATACTGTAATAAATGCAAAAAATACAAAAAATACTAAAATCACTAAAACTGAAATAAAATGAGATGAAAGCTAAATAGAAATGTACAAAAATATAATAATATATACTGAATAATAAAAATGACAAAAGAATAGACTGAAAATATGAAAATTCAAAATATTAATTTATACTGCCATAAATACTAAAAACTAAAAATACCAAAATCAATAAAACTGAAATGAAAATAGATGAAAGCTAAATAGAAATTAAAAATGAAAAAGTGTATTAAAAATGAAATGGAAAAAAAAAAAAAAATATATATATATATATATACAATATAAATATATATATATATAATATATATATATATACAGTACACACAATTCAATATATTATATTATATTATATTTTATTATATTTTTCTTCTATTATTTCTTCTTGAAGTAAGTTTTTTTAAATAATTGTGGGGCGTATTATTAAAGGGTAAGTGTGTGTGTGTTTGTGTGTGTGTGTGATTGATAGCCTCCATCAAGAGAGTATGTGTCTGAGAGGCCGGCCGGTCCTAGATCACAGCGTCTTTGTTTGGGGGTCTGTCTGACAGTTTCGTGACCTCATTACCAGACCAGCGTCTGGGGGCATTCATCTCGTGGGGACCAACGGGGGCCCTCCACCCCCATACATACTCAATATTTTCTCTCTATTTCTCGTTTTATCCTACTGTAACAACTCTTATTTATACTGTTAGACCGTGGACGGTTCCCTCTCATGTTTATGTGTGGTTAAGAGAGCGTGTAAGTTTTAAGGTGGAGCCGAAATTGGTCTGAATGCGATGGGGGTCTGTTCTACGTCTGCTTTAATTGACTGTGACCTTAAGGGTGTGGGAGCATGGAATAGGGGACACTGACACGCCCACGCGCAGATATCCGTGCACAGCTGCGCACACAGACGCAAACACACACACACACACGCAAGCTTGGGAGTAATAGGTAAGCACAGATGCCCTAAATAATAATTGTGATTCGTACATAATGAATCACGATTACTAGTCATAGTATTCTAAATATAAAATTTCAGCACATAGCGATCAGACTTAGGGATAGTTCACCCAAAAATGAAAATTACCCTATGGTTTATTAATCCTGGGTATATATATATATGACTCTGTTCATTCAGACGAATGCAATCGGAGATATATTAAGAAATGTCTCGGCTCTTCCAAGCTTTATGATGGCAGTGAATGAGTGTTGAGATTTTGAAGTTCAATAAAGTGCTTCCATCCATCATTAAAAAATTCTCCAGGAGGTTAATAAAGGCCTTTGAAAGAAGAAAGTCAAATACACATAGGATGGCTTGAGGGTGAGTAAATCATGGAAAATTTTTCTTTTTTGGTTAAACAGTCCCTTTAAGATGGAGTTTTTGGAACACTGGAAAAGGAACCCCACTCATATCTTAAAGATTTTTTTAAGAAAATGTCTGAAAGTCTACCGTTTTCCTATTCAGCCTGTTGTTTTCTCTCGTTTTCCTCCTTTTTGCGAAAGATGAGCACAAGTTCAGCTTGTCCTGCAACTCTAAACCACTGATAGGTACCTTTCTTTTTCCTTTTTACATGAAGAACCTGGAAAACATCTGATATTACAGATTCTTGCACAGAAGCTGACAGTGCACTTCAGTATCAGCCGCCTTCAGTAAAATGCCACAGTTCTGTTTCCTGTACGGTGTTTGGAAGTGTGTGTGTTCCTCTATAATGGAGGCACAACGGCCATTCTCTTATCAGTGTAACTCTCCTCTCATCCATCATGGCTGCTCTCTGCTCTCCATGCATGAGTGAGTGTGTGTGTGTGTGTGTGTGTCCATGTGTCCATGTAGTTTTGAATAACGAGCGGGGTGATGCTCCTGGACTTTGTTGAATGGAGATTCTACATCCAGAAGGCAGCGAAAGACAAGAGAAGACATCCAGTGGACAGACAATACCATGTGCTTTCCTGTTTCCACCATTTCCAGCGCTGGATTTAGTGAGATTTACGACTCGCAGAACAGGCCGGTAGCCATTTTCCAGGAGAATCCAAAACATAAAACTAGATTCACTGAGCTGAACATTATTTCATTATTTCATTACGGCTGTATAAAATCTAATACCGAAGCTTCAATCTGACTGAAAGTGCTGGATTTAAGAATCTGCCACAGAAAAACACGGTTAAAATCCAAGACTTTCTTTCTTTCTTTCTGTTTACATTGAGAAACTAAAATAGTGTATTCTCAGCTTTAACTCATTTTACCATATTATTGTTTTATTTAGTACTGACCTGAGTACAATATGTCACATAAAAGATGGTTACATATAGTCCACAAGAGAAAATAATAGTTGAATTTATAAAAATGACCCTGTTTACATACGCTTGATTCTTAATACTGTGTTGTTACCTGAATGACCCACAGCTGTTTTTTTGTTTTTGTTTAGTGATAGTTGTTCGTGAGTCCCTTGTTTGTCCTGAACAGTTAAACTGCCCGCTGTTCTTCAGAAAAATCCTTCAGTTCCCACAAATTATTTGTTTTTTCAGCGTTTTGTGTATTTGAACCCTTTCCCGCAATGACTGTATGATTTTGAGATCCATTTTTTCACACTGAGCACAACTGAGGAACTCTTAACACGATGCATGAAGAGCTGGGGTGTGAAAACTTTTAGAATTTGAAGATCAGGGTAAATGTAACTTATTTTGTCTTCTGGAAAACATTTAAGCATCTTCTGTAGCTTCTGAAGGGGAGAACTAAATGACAAAAACACAAAAATGCTGAAAAACCAAAGAATTTGTTGAACCTGAAGGATTTTTCTGAAAAACAGCAGGCGGGGACTCATGAACAACTATCACTAAACAAAAAATACAACTGTGGATCATTCAGGTAACAACACAGTATTAAGAATCAAGCGTATGTAAACTTTTGAACAGGCTCATTTTTATAAATTCAACTATTATTTTCTCTTGTGGACTATATGTAAATGTCTTTTATGTGAAATATCTTATTCAAGTCAGTACTACTTAAAAAATAACATGCATTTTGTACAATCCCTCTTATTTTGGTAAAATAATTAACGTTTTGTAGATTCTGCAATGTGTGTGTAAACTTTTGACTTCAGCTGTACATCAGGAGGATTTAGGAAAATTATGGGTGTCCATTATATTCCACAATCCGCACTGTGTATGTTCTCTCGGTCAATCAGATACGATTAAACCGATCTGTTGATCACCGTACCTACCGAGCTTAGATAGTATTATGGCAGACACCAGCAGCTTAAAACAGGCCTGGCTCGGCTCCACTAAGGCAATGCCACCCTAGTGCCAGATGCTAGGGTGCCAGGACCAGTTGGCATGTAATGCGCTATATAATGGAGCGAGCGGGAGGAGGGAAAGGCTCGCGTTGATGGTAAATAATTTACCAGGTTGGCCCATGCAGCTGTGTAATCTGCCAAACCGGCGGGTTTAAAGATGCAGCGTGCTAGAGGAGGGGACGGCTTTCAGGGACTTTAGGTGGATCTGGATGTGGGGATGCGGGGAAGAATGTGTTTCTGATGGTTGACCGCAGCGTCTCTCACAAAGCCCCCTAGAGGATGTGATCATTGCTTTGGAGGGTAAAAAGGCCTAAACACTATTGCACAGCACAGAGATAAAGTTCTGTTACTCTGTTTTGTAGGTAGCTTTCCAGTCATTGAGTGATTAAGTAATTAATTTTTTTTTTTTTTTACTTATTGATGATATTGCTATAAATATTTAATCTATGCTGCTAATAATGATAAGATTTTAACCCAGGACTAGAGGCAAATACATTTTATTTTATTTTATGATTTATTTTATTTTATTAATGTTTACAGTTTATCATACTTTCTGTTAATAATTTTTTATTTTTTTATTTTGGGTATATTATATGAATTAATGATTGTATGTTTAAATTAAATAGATATCTGTAATTGTTTTTTCTTTTTTTTTTTTTTCTAATGACTGATATTGTTATTATTGTTATAAATATTTTATCTATAATGCTAATAATGATGAGGACTTGGCAAATGTTTTATTTTATTTATTTTTTTTACAGTTTATTGCAATATTGTTACATTTATTTTTAATTGCTATTGGTTTTAATGTTTCTTGTAGCATATATTATATGAATTGATTGTTGTATGTTTAAATTAGTGACCTTAAGTTGCCAGACATCTATAATTGTTTTTCTAATTTTTTCAAATGACTGATATTGATATTATTTCTATAAATATAATCTATAATGCTAATGATGCTAAAAAAACAGGACTTGGGGCGAATATGTGTTTTGTTTTATTTTATTTTATTTTATTTTATTTTATTTTATTTTATTTTACAGTTTATTGTACTTTCTGTTAAATTTAGATTAATTACTTTTTTGTTTTAATTTTTTTTATATTGCATATATTATATAAATTAATTATTGTATGTCTAAATGATTGATCTTAAGTTGCCAGATGTCTAGAATTGTTTTTCAATTTTTTTTAATGACAGATATTTATTGTTGCTATAAATATTTAATCTACAATGCTAATGATGAGAAATTAACCAGGACTTATGTGTTTTAATTTAATTTAATTTTATTCAAATTAAGTTGCCAGATATCTATAACTGAGTCGAGTGTTAAATATAAACCTAATATGAAATGGCTTTTGATCAAAACTGTGCTGATAGCAATTAAAATGCCCCTTAAATCAGTTCAAGGGGCAAATTTTTCTGACACTGATTACAGTTTGTCATATAAGACAATACAATGTTATTATAGCAGTTGTATGTATCAATATTTACTCCAATGACTAAAATTATTCCAGATCACAAATTGTGCATGATGCTGACAACCTCACAAAGACCAAATATTTGATTCGTAGCTTGACAGTCACTATAATTTCCCATCAGTCATCCATGAGGTGCAGTTTCCCTGCATCGGTTTTGCTCGTTCAGCTGTTAAGCTTCCGTCACGTCACGTTTTGACCTCACCGTCTCTTTCCGTGCCGCAGCAGTCCGACAGCTTGTGTTTCCGTCTTCAGACCCCTCTGGATTTAACAACGACTTGCACATGCTCGAACTTGGCCCGGTTCCTGGAGATTTACTTTTATTGCGAGCTTTTTATCCATTCGCTAACAATATAAATGTACTTTTATGCACTGCTGTCTTTACGTACGAATGCAGGCAGATTGCATCTGCAGAAAAAGATGGAGTGCGAGAGTAGTGCTCAAAGGGGCAGGGGAACTCTCTTTTGGCCAGGCCCCGAGTATTATGTTGAAACCAGATGTTGAGAGATGTTTCCTCCTGGTCACGTGGGCCCCTCTGGTGCGGCACTTACATAAATGTCATCTGTACAGTAGCCAGTGCGGGCGGGAGAGCGGGAACGGAGGCCCAGCTGCTCGCTCTGGGAAGATGAAGAGTGCAGTGGGGTCAAAGCTACCCTCCACCACTTCTGTCTGCTCTCTGCCAGTGCTCTTTCTCTTCAAACATGAGAGAGACATGCAGACGTCAGCTGTTTGCGGCAGTCTTGCCTTGTCATTGTGTTACCTGCTCGTTGTGTTCAACCTGGAAGACATGTTGTGTGTATACACTGGCGGATAACATTTTTTTTTTTGTTTTTGTACCGATCAGTGTTGGGCACGTCACTTTAAAAAAGTAATTAGTTATAGTTATTAGTTACTTCTCATAAATAGTAACTGAGTTGCATCTTTATAAAAGTAACTAATCACCAGGGAAAGTAACTATTGTGTTACTTTTTAAAAAAAATGTTCAAATATGTCAAATAACTTTGATGCCCCTGATATTAAATATTGTAAATGAATAAAATATTGTATTGTACAATTGCCTTACAGACATGAGAAATATATGTATAGG
Source organism: Labeo calbasu (assembly GCA_019740295.1). NCBI lineage: Eukaryota > Metazoa > Chordata > Actinopteri > Cypriniformes > Cyprinidae > Labeo > Labeo calbasu. The sequence continues at coordinate 28,831 of JAHKKF010517115.1, read as the reverse complement.
AAGCTTGAAATGTTTACTTTTAAATGAAGTAAGAACATCGAAAACAAATATTTGCTGAAGTAATCTGTATGATACCAACGTGAACTCCAGTTTTTACCATCTAAACTTATCTCTGGTGTAATCACACCAGTGAACGGCTCCGCTTTTTTTTTTTAGATTTTAATAATTTGATGTTATTTCTATAAATATTTCATATATAATGTTAATGATGATGAGAAATTAACCAGGACTTGGGGCAAATATGTGTATTTATTTAAATTTTATTTTATTTATGTTTACAGTTTATTGTACTTTCTGTTAAAATTATTTTATTATTTTTTACATTTTTTAATATTGCATTTATTATATGAATTAATTATTGTATGTCCAAATTATTGACTTTAAGTTGCCAGACATCTTTAATTGTTTTTCTTTTTTTTTTTCTAATGACTCATATTGACATTATTTCTATAAATATTTATTTATAGTGAGAAATTAACCAGGACTTGGGGTAAATATGTGTTTTAATAGAATTTTATTTTATTAAAATTAAGTTGCCAGACATCTATAATTGAGTCAAGTATTAAATATAAACCTATGAAATGGCTTTTGATCGAAACTGTGCTGATAGCAATTAAAATGCCCCTTAAAATCAGTTCAAGGGGCAAATATTTCTGACACTGATTACAGTTTGTCATATAAGACAATACAATGTAGTTATAGCAGTTAGGATGTATGTATCAATATTTACTCAAATTACTAAAATTATTCCAGGTCACACATCATGCATGATGCTGATATACGCCACAATTTACCTCAAAAGAAGAACACAACGCGAAAATTATTTTATTGTCAATCATTTTATTGGAAAACAGTAATTTGTTTGATTGTTCGTTACTGAAAAAAGTAATGCCGTTAGTAACGGCATTTATTTATAACATGACATCTAAAAGCTTTAGATTAAAATGTTTTTAAGATTTTCGGATTGATCTTCTTTGTCTGATCATTACTCAACACTTGGCGAAACCGTAAAGTAAGTTTGGAGTGGAAGGACTGAGGAGGAGGATTTTTTGCAACTTCTGTAAAATCCAATTCTGTCTTGCCCATTATATTAAATATATCTGCTATGGTGACTCCTACACTGCTAATGAAACGCGAGCGACTTCGGTAATGATGTGTATATCTTTATGCCGCAGTGGCGTAATGGCCTGCGTCCTGGCGATTACAGCACTCAGGGCGCCGTTTTATTCGGCCCCAGCGCTCAGTAATGTGTTTGTGCGTGGTAGGCATTCCTATACTGACTTTTAATGTGAGGGCTTTTTGTCCGGCCCGGAGATTTATTCACAGCCGTGTGTAATGTCATTTCATGTTGAAACACCCACCCTATGTTCAAATGAAAGAGGCATTGATGTTCATCTTAATCTGATATACTTTAATACCACGGCATCAAAATTACTCGACTGTAAGGGCCCGCAAGAGGAGGGAGGTGCGCTGCCATCCGAATTCGAAACAAAGACCCGGTTTGTTTTCTCTGAGGAGATTTTTTTGGTTTCTCTTTATGATTCTTTTTAAATGAAAATTTCATATCACTCAGAAACATGAGCTGAAAAGCAACTCATTCATCTGTAACTTTATGACAAGATGATGTAGTAATAGATTACAGTTGTAAATCTTTCTTGAGAACTAATTATGTCATTTTGCGCGTCAGCCGTACAGCTGTAGCGCACATATGCATGTACGCGGTGCTGCATTTTGCTTTTTGTTCTTGCTGTTTTTGCATGAGCAGTTTGTGCAGCAAAGGGGACTGAGTCATGGAGAACTCGTGCAAGGGAAAAAACGAGGGCATATCAGGAGAGAGTGAGAACGAGAGAGAGAGTGCGAATGCATACATACACACTCCTTAAAGCACACGCTGTCCTTTGCCCATAGTCAGGAGCAGCACAAGGTGATACTCTTTTGTGTGAGAGAGCATTTGTGCGTGTGCTTACACACGTGCGTGCACTCGCTCTGTTTTTTTTCCTCTTTTGAAGAGAACAAAACCAGCCCTGGGACATTTGATAAATTAAGATATCCATTTGAATACATTTTGTGTATTTCTTCCCCAATATTTTTTTTCCGTCTGTGATCAGATGCCTGGCATTGTCTGCTCTCAATATCCTGAGTTCCACACATGCTACATGGAAAATAAATCTGGTGTCTATTCATTTCAAACACTCTTCGGAATCTAATATAGTAAAGTAATAGTGCAACTTTGTCTGTTTTTTGTCTTTCAGGATTTGCGTAAACAGATAGCTCCTTTGCTGAAGGGCTTCCAAGCAGAGGTGAGTCGCCTTTCTAAATGTTTACTTGTATTTATTGTCTTGTGGTCATGTGTCATTAACTGTGGTGATGTGTCATTTTTTTATGTTTAAATACTTACTTTTTTTCCCAGAACTGCTATAAATGAACCATTTGTGTCTTGTTTCCCTTGAAAAGTGTAAGCACTGTGGCGCCATAAAAAACAATTTTGTTTGTTTGAGCACCTAAATCTGCCCAACAACAGCAGCACTGCCTGAACCAATAGTGTGAGTTTGGGGGCGTGACTATTTGCTTATTTGCTTAACCAACCAATTGCTGATGGGGCAGTGTTCAGGGAAACTTGTTTGAAAACAGGCATAATTTTTGCAGTTTCATCTGATGATGGTGTGTATATATATATATATATATATATATATATATAATATATGTATAATATGTATAATATAATATATATATGTATATGTGTTCTCTGTTGCTTTGAACCGTTTATTTTAAAATCAATAACTTACCTCAAGTTTAATTTTTGGTGCAATTCATAATTCATTCCCAAAACATGATGAAGACACACATATTGTGTAACTGGTTTACATTAGACTATTGTATGGTGGAATATTTGAATATCGGGGGGAAAATGGATTATATTCACAGGCCAAAGAATTGTATTTTGAATGTTAGCCATTCATTATTGTACTACATTAGACTATTTTATCTAAAAATAGCCACATTTTAACAAGTATAAGATTTGTTTTAAACTGTGATGTCAATTTTTTTTTTTTTAAAAGTTCAAATACTTACTTTTATCCCCAGAACAGCTATAAATGAGCCATTTGGTTTGTTCTCCCCTGAAAAATGTTAGCAGTGTGGCTCTGAGGCACCATGAAAACATTTTCCTGTTTGTTTAAGCACCTAAATCTGCCCAACAACAAGAGCACGGGCTGAACCAATAGTGTGAGTTTGAGGGCGTGACTATTTGCTTGACCAACCAATTGCTGATTAGGGGAGTGTTCAAGGAAACTTGTTTGAAAACAGGCATGATTTTTGCAGTTCCATCTGGTGATGGTAGTGGTGATAATATATATACATGGATTTGAACCTTTTTTTTTTTTTTAAATCAAAAACTTACCTCGAGCTAAACATTTTTGGTACAATTCATAATTCATTCCCAAAACATGATGAAGACACACATACTGTATAACTGGTTTACATTAGACTATTGTATGATGTAATATTTGAATATAGAGGGGAAAAAACTGACTATAGTCATAGGCCAAATAGGTGTGTTTTGAATGTGTTATCCAAAATAATTTATTGTACTTCATCTGACAGTTTTATCTAAAAATAGCCACATTTTTTACATGTATAACATTTATTGTCTTAAGTGTTAAATAAAGCAGGTAAGATACTGAACCACTGCATTAATTACAGTCCATTCCTACCTTAAAACATTCAGTAATGCTTTACAGTAAGGTTTAATGTGTTAACATAAGTTGTTAACATTTAATGTCATTAGTTAACATTAGTTATGCACTGTAAATGTCACATGAAAGCTTGTTTCTGTCACAGGATAAAAATTAAAAGAATAAATGCGACTTTTTTATCTCACAGTTCACTTTTTTTTTTTTTTTTTTTACTCACAATTCAGACTTTTTTCTTGCATTTCTTAGTTTATATCTGACCATTTTAACTTATTTTCATACAATTCTGACTTTATACCATAATATGTCAGAATTTCAAGATATACCTCAAAATTGTGAGATATAAACACAATTCTGAGAAGAAAAGTCTGTTCTGTTTTTCTGGGCTTAATCCGGCTTTTCTTCTCAGAATTGCTTGTTTATATCAATTACAAGGTGCCATCTCAAAATTATGAGATTATATCATGTAATTCTAAAATATAAAGTCAGAATTGTGAAATATAAAGTCATAATTGCAAGATATTTAGTCAGTTGCAAGGTAAGTCAGAATTGCGAGATAAAGTTACAATTAAGATATTAAGTCAGAAGTGAGATGTAAAGTCAGAATCACAAAACTGTGGTGATGTCATTTTTTTTTTAGAAGTTTCAATACTTTTATCCCCAGAACTGCTATCAATGACCCATTTGTGTGTTGGTTTTCTTTGAAAAGTGTAAGGACTGTGGCTCTGAGGTGCTATGAAAGCATTTTTCTGTTTGTTTGAGCACCTAAATCTGCCCAACAACAGCACTGGCTGAACCAATAGTGTGAGTTTGGGGGCAGGACTATTTGTTTGACCAACCAATTGCAGATGGCAGGAGTATTCAGGGAAACATGTTCGAAAACAGGCATGATTTTTGAAGTTCGATCTGGTGATGTGGTGGTGTAGAAAATAGAGCTTAGAAAATTATGTTTGAGAATTTATCTAATTTGGATTTTTGTTTGTTCTGTCTTTTCATAAAAAAACATTTGAAGCCAGAAAACAATACATGGTTTTGAACTTTTATTTTAAAATCAATAACTTGCCTCGAGTTTTGAGCTTTTGGTACAATTATTAATTCATTCAAGACATGAAGAAGGACACTCATTCTGTGTAACGGGTTTACGTCAGACTATTGTATGGTGGAATATTGTAATACTGAGGGAAAAAAATAGACTTTGTATTCACAGGCCCAAAAATTGTATTTTATCTAAAAATCCAAAATACTTTATTTGACTTCATTTGACTATTTTGTCTTAAAATAGCCATGTAATTTGTGCATGTACAAGAACTTTTCGCAAAATCTGTGAGGGGAATTCTCTTGCCCTTTTGCAAAATTCTTGGTTTCCTATTAAAACGGCTGGATTTCACCTGTGAAAATTCACACGACAATAAACGTGACCGTTCTTTCAACATGTAGATATTTTCAAAAAATAGATATGCTTTGGATGTGATAATATTAAGTAATTCTAATAAATTCTGTAATCGCGTTTTCATTATGGATTACACTTATGGTAAAAAATGAGGAGGAGAGGAGATTGCATGGCTGTATGCTTGATTTTTATGTCCCTGTGTCAACATACTTTTGGCTTTTAGTGTATTTTAGTACTAATACAGGTGAAATGCAGTGAGAGTTGGGTGATCTATATAGGGAGGAGAGAATCAGTGATGGTTTCAGTTGTTTAATCAATGCAGCATGTCAAAGCTGCTCCGCCAGCGGCCAGAGAGCACTACTGTTAAACTACCCTCTCCTCCCGGCTTTACACAGCGAATATGACTCTATCATGCTCGCGCCAATTAATCTCACAACCTGCCTTGTAAGGAAAGGGCGGAAAAAGTCCTGTTTGCTTAACTTGACACACAGATCTAGTGTCAGATGGCCCTCTCTGGTCTGATTATAGTCTCGACAGGCTAAAAAGCCCACCTGATTTCACAACAGTGCTTATTACGTGACAGTTTGTTTTTCTTGCTCTTGTTACTTGAGGTCTGCTTGTGTTGTACAAAGCCTCCGTATTTTGTCAGCATCTAATCAGACCAGACAGTTTTGATACGTTCTCGCTGTTTGCTGTCCCGCTCTTTTATTTCCGTTGTCGGATGAGAGCGAAATATTAATGATGTTTTCACTCCACGGTGCCAGGTAAGTCTATTTGTTCTGGGCCGAGCCAGAATGATGGACTTCTGAGTTTAACACCTCAAAGACAGAGTTTATTTTTTTCTGGTTAACCTTAAGGTGTAAACAAGTTTTCCTTGTGAAAGGATGCTGTGGAAATCAGTAACAACATCATGGTAAATGACTACAGCTCTGTTTTGTGTCAAGTCATTTTTATACTTGGCTGAATATAATTTATTTATTTATTTATTTTTTAAATTAGATCGCTGGGGTCTCAACTGGTGGGTCAGAGCAAATTCATCTGTCATATTCTTGGACACTTAAGGATAAAAAGATTTTGATGTGAATTAGTTGTGAAATCTGGTATTGAGACGTTTATTTTAAAGAAAGTCCCCCAACGTTGCTATATTAAATTCGTCATGACATTTCATAATTGTTTAAAAATGACGTAAAAAAGAGTTCAGCATTTATCCTCTGGGTATAAAGCTGTGTTTCCTTTGACATGTCTCCTTAGTGGTCATTGCTGATATAGTTGAGAAGTGGGACATGGTGCTGTGTTCCATAAGTAATGTGCATTACTATTCAATATGACAGCAGGCAGATATTCAAATGCCCTCTGCAGCACAGACCTAAAATATCATAATAATAAAAGTATGTCAAGTGAGTTTCGTTATGAGCCCTACCTTCTTAAAAAATTCTTTAAGTTAATTAAGGTCTATTTTAGTTTGCAGTCTGTGTTTTGCTGAAGGAGTTACACCTAATGTTCCTTGGTAATTCAGTCAATTAGTTGTACTGTTGCGTGATATCAAATCGAGTTTGATTAGGTTTGATTATGCTGCGCTGAATAACTCGCTGTAAGCGTTTCTTAATCTTTCAGTTACCAAGTATGAGAACTATTAAGTGTTTTTAGCACTTCTATGCTAATAGTATTAAATTATCTGAAAAGATATTCATAAACTTTGAAAATAGCTGTGCTTTTAAACAATAGGCCTTTCAGTTTGAGGTTTGTAAGGTATTTAACTGCCAAATTCTTCCAAATTTGGGTTCGGACTAACTCTTAGCCTCTTTTTATGACTCCAGAGAAGTCTGGTCCACCCACTTTTATAGGGGATACAGTCATTGTCAATACCATGGTACTGAATAGTATTTACACGGTGCCCTAAGGTACTTTAAAAGTTGACATTTAAATCATTTTATTTTACTTTATTTGATTTTAAAGTAAAATAAATATTTGTTTACACTAAATTGTTTTCTGTTTATTTGACGTTATAATATAATTATACTTTTGGTAGCACAATATTGCATTAGGTTTTTGTTTGTTTTGTTTTATTTTATTTTATTTTATTTTGTTTTATTTATTTATTTATTTTTATTTTATTTTATTTTATTTTATTTTATTTATTTTTATTTTTTTATTTTGTTTTTTGTTTTATTTTGTTTTGTTTTTGTTTTATTTTGTTTTGTTATGTTATATGTTATGTTATATGTTTTGTTATATGTGTTATGTTTTGTTATGTTATGTTATGTTATGTTATGTTATGTTATGTTATGTTATGTTGTGTTATGTTGTGTTTTGTTTTGTTTTGTTTTGTTTTGTTTTGTTTTGTCTTGTTTTGTTTTGTTATTCAACATTTGAAGTGGATTAAAAAAGTTAACCAAAGACGAGAACGGGTATTGTTTTGGTTTTAGGACAACTTTGATTAAATGTTTTGATCCAGTTCAGATGTTGACTTTGACAAATGTTTTATTTTATTTTATTTTATTTTATTTTATTTTATTTTATTTTATTTTATTTTATTTTATTTTATTCAACATTTGAAGTGGATCAAAAAAGTTGTCCTAAGACAAGAGCGGATATTGTTTTGGTTTTAGGACAACTTTGATTAAATGTTTTGATCCACTTCAAATGTTGACTTTGACAAATGTTTATTTATTTTATTTTATTTTATTTTATTTTATTTATTTTTTATTTTATTTTATTCAACATTTGAAGTAGTTAATAAAAAGTTTACTAAAGTTGTCTTTTTTTGGTTTTAGGACAACCTTTAATGAAATTTTTTGATCCACTTCAAATGTTGACTTTGACAAAAGTTTATTTCATTTCATTTCATTTCATTTTATTTTTCTCTTATTCCCTCTAATTTTCTGCTCCGCTTTTGCTTTTCTGTCTAATAAAGTGATGAAATAGTCTAAAAATAATAAAACAGAAAGTGAGAAGTGTGTCAATTTTCCTTTTCTTTGACCTCAGAAACACTTCCACTATCTATTAAAGTATATTTCTGTATATGCAACGCAGCATTTGATGGCCTTCAGCAGCACCTTGCGTTAAGAGGCGGTCGAGGGGGCTCGACGCAGCTCTTCTGTGCCGTATGTAACTTTGATGAAGTGAGCGCTGTGAGTAGTGGCTCCCTGTTCTCCTCTCATGAGCCAGTTCTGCTGGCTAACTGCTCCATTATAGCTCATTGTGGTTTCGGAGCTGTGTTCTCGAGGACTAGCCTGTCATTAACGGAGGTAGTCGCCCCACTTCAAATCACTGCTTGGTTAAAAATAAATCCCCGTCCCACCACTCTAACAGCGAAATCGTTTCAAACCGACTATTATTTTTCGTCGTGAAATATTTTCCTTATTGACAGTGCCTGACCTTGACAAAAACGGCCCGGCTGCTCCAACCAGAAATGTACTATTTTTCGGGCATTTTTCTCAGACGTCAGCTATTTGACGATAATTGGCGGGAGGGATGGGATCGCTTGTGTTTTGTCTTGTCAGTCTGACCGTCCATTAAATCTTAAAATAGACGAAGAGACTTCAATTTTACAGCACCAATTTTAAACAAAAAAGATAGAGCACATATATAATTCATAATGGCAGGCAGACCAATGAACACAGCCGTTTGCAACGGGCGAATGCTTTTTTTCTGTTTAATTTCTATCTTCCGTTTTCCTGTAACGGTGGGTTTGTTAAAATAGCACGTTTGAGTCAGACCGACGCTGATCTCGTGGGTCAGTGCAGAGTCCTTGCCACATGTCATTTTTTCGTTTCGAGAGAGCGAGAGCCTCCTCTTTTCCTGTCAGGAAATGAGAGTACAATAGGGAGCTGTACATAGCACGCGGCTGGGGCCCTGTTTGGGGTTGCACACGCATGTGTGTGTAAATCAGAGACGGAGGGTGAGGGGGGTCACTGTACTTAATTGTAAAGAGTTTTTGCTCATTTATACTTCTGCCCCAGAGGCAAAGCCACATGTTACAGATGTTCAAGCAGACTTGATGTACAGTGCATGTATAGTTGACTCTAACCTCATTTTTTTTTATTCCTTTTTGGTGAGGGTAACTGAGGTGGTACTGGCTCACCCTACGCAAGATATGACATTACCAAAGGAGAATAAAAAAAAACAAAAAACTTTTAAGTGGTGTTTTGTTTTGTGGGCCTGGCTCACTTGGTGCCTTTTTCGAGATGAGACATGAACAAAGAAAAAAAAAAGTGCTGTAGCATTGCTTATTTTTGTTTTGTTGTCCTGGCTCACTTGGTGCCCGATTCGAGATAGGACATTAACAGGAAAAAAAAGTGATATAGCATTGCTCATTGTTTTTTGTTTTTGTTTAGTTTTGTTTTTTGTTTTGTTTTGTTGTTCTGGCTCACTTGCCATATTTGAGATAAGACATGAACAAAAAAGTGCTATAGTAGTAAAAATGGCTATAATGTTGCTTATTTTTGTTTTGTTTTGTTTTGTTTTGTTTTGTTTTGTTTTGTTTTGTTTTGTTTTGTTTTGTTTTGTTTTGTTTTATTGTCCTGGCTCACTTGGTGCTCTATTCGAGAAGACATTAACAAAGGGAAAAAAGAAGCAGTATAGCATTGCTTGTTGTTTTTTGTTTTGTTTAGTTTTGTTTTGTTGTGTGGCTCACTAAGACATGAACAAAGAGAAAAGTGGTACAGTGTTTTTGTTTTTTTTTGTTTTGTTGTCCTGGCTCATGTGAACATGTGAGTTAAGACAAACAAAAAATGCTATAGCATTGCTTTTTGCTTTTGTTTTGTTTTTTTTTTGTTTGTTTTTTGTTTTTGTTTTTGTGTTGTGTTGTGTGTTTTTTGTTTTGTTTTGTTTTGTTTTGTTTTTTGTTTTGTTGTCCTGGCTCACTTGGTGCCATATTCGAGATGAGACATTAACAAAAAAAAAAGAACTATAGAATTGTATATTTTTTTTGTTTTGTTGTGTTTATTTGTTTTGTTTTGTTGTCTGGCTCAGTTGCCCTATTCAAGATAAGACAAACAACAAAAACCTATAGCATTGCTTATTTTTTGTTTTGTTTTGTGTTACCTTGGTGCCCTATTTGAGATAAACATGAACAAAAAAAGTGCTATAGTGCTGCTTAATTTTGTTTTGTTTCGTTTTATTGTCCTGGCTCACTTGGTGCCCTATTCGAGAAGACATTAACAAAGGGAAAAAAGAAGCACTATAGCATTGCTTATTGTTTTTTGTTTTGTTTTTGTTTTGTTTTGTTGTCTGGCTCACTAAGACATGAACAAAGAGACAAGTGGTATAGTGTTTTTGTTTTGTTTTGTTGTCCTTGTTTTGTTGTAAGACAAACAAAAATGCTATAGGATTGCTTTTTTGTTTGTGTGTGTGTTGTGTTGTGTTTTTTTCCTTGTGTTGTGCCATATTTGAGTTAGGACAAACAAAAAATGCTGTTCACCAGGTGTGCGCAAACACACAAGGAATTTGTTGTGTTTTTTTAAGGTGCTCCTGGTGCATACATGCATACATACATATCTGACAAAAGAAAAATATTTAAATAAAGACTTAAAATAAATTATAATGTGTATGAATCTGAAACATAAGATTTCTGTACAGATTTGTGCATTAATTATATACAACTGTATAAATTAAGAGATATGCATATGTATGATAAGACATGAACCAAAAAAAGTGCTATAGTATTGCGTATTTTTTGTTTTGTTTTGTTTTGTTTTTGTTTTTTGTTTTGTTTTGTTGTCCTGGCTTACTTGGTGCCATATTCGAGATAAGACATTAACGAAGAAAAAAAAGTGTCATAGAGTTGCTTATTTTTTTGTTTTGTTTTGTGTTCCCTTGGTGCCCTATTTGAGATGAGACAAGCAAAAAAAAAGCTATAGCTTTGCTTGCTTTTTTGTTTTGTTTTGTTGTCCCTTGGTGCCCTATTTGAGATAAGACATGAACAAAAAAAATGCTATAGAATTGCTTATGTTTTGTTTTGTTGTGTTATGTTTTTAGGTCCTGGCTCACTTGGTGCCATAATTGAGATTAAACGGGAACAAAAAAAAAAGTGCTCTAGCATTGTGTATTTTTGTTTTGCTATTTATTTTGTTAGACATTCATTTGCTCTGCTGTGGTCCTTGCTCTAGCCTTTGGACATGTGCTATTTTATTTATTTTTTATTATTTTTTTTATTTTTATTTTTTTCCTTAGATTTTCGTTGTTATCTGAGACCGCTTATGCCCAATTCGGCATGTTATGTGAAAACTGCTCAAACTATTTGTCCTCCTAAAAGCGCATATGCCGTTAAATGTTATTGTGCCTTTTTAAGTGCAAGAAAAAAGCCTGCATTTAGCTCCTTATCTCAAGCTTCATTTTGATAATAAATAATCGTCATTACAAAGTGGAAAATTCAACATTCTGAAAGAACGAGCGCGAGACGGAGAGAGTGAGAGAGTAAGTTGACCCGCCAGCAAAGATCTCTGTGAAGAGAGCTAATCACTCTGGCAGCCGTTTACGGAGTGCCGTGGAAGTTCTACAAATTTGGAAGTCAGTATTGATTTGACGTAATTGTGCACTAATTTTAGCGGGCCAGAGTCTGTGGAGGCTCAGTATGGCCAAGTGCTGAGGAGAGACAAGGTTAGTGGCAGCTCAGATAAGTGAATTTGGATCCAATGGTGGATGAATCTGAGATCATTAAACTGTCTATATATGCAGTCAAACAAAGTTAGCGCATGTATGTAGGCTGTGAATCTATTTATGCACCTAGCCATCTCATTTAGCCTTGGTGCTCATGTGGGTGATGTAGGTTTGAATCTGCAGCGTGCACCGATCCTTTCTCTCCTTAATAATTTCCTGCCACCAAAGGAGGCAAAATGAAGCAAAAACAAAACTAAAAGTAACTCAAGAGTCAGATTCGTTGGTCGTCTGTTTGCAGGGCGATACAGGTCAGTAGAACTGATGGAGTTTTCTGCCTCTGCTATCAGCGGTGCCAAGTCTGTGCTCCCCCACAGAAACAAGAGCTATTTATAAATGTTTCCCCCACCCTTCTCAATGCCTGTTCCGGCCGGACCGTAAGGGAATAATGCTGTTTAAACTGGCATGCTTTTGATGCCACCAGATAGTCTGTGTGTTGTATGGTTCAAAGGGTCGGAACTGGCTGTGTTTGTGTGTGTGTGTGTGCATGTATGTTTGGTGTAAAATGTAGGGGAAACTGGGGCTGGTTGTCACACTTTTTACTTAATGTTTCTCATATTAGGTTGTTTCAGTATAGAGACAAGCCTTGAAGTCTAAAAAAAAAGTTCAAAAGGGTTTTTAAAAAATGCTTAAAAAGGCTGCATTTGATCAATAATACATTCAAGTGTGAAATTTATTAAAATTTAAAATAACTGTTTTCTATTAGAATATATTTTAAAATGTAATTTAATCCTGTGAGGCAAAGCTGAATTTTCAGCAGCTATTACTACAGTCTTTAGTGTCACATGATTTTGGTTGCTCAAAAAACACTTGGAAAGTATC
>JAHKKF010517115.1:0-16220 GCA_019740295.1 Labeo calbasu | reverse complement strand
AAAGCATCGTCGCTGAATAAAATTTTGGTGAAAACAAAAGGTAGTGTAACAACTTTTCATGCGTGACAACTAACCCCTATATGTGGGCGATTGTATATTTGAAGGGTATAATGTCTGTGAGGCTGTTTGCATGACTTTGTGCGTATGTCCCGCAGCACGATGGTGCCAGATGCCCTGGCCGTCAGATTGAGCTGGTAGCAGAGTAAGAGAAGAGCAGATAATCTACGCTGAGCTGCGACGGTATCCGCAAAGTCACGCACTGCGCTTCTAGGCAGCCTTATAGTCTCTTAACCTCCCGGCTGTGCTCTGTCTGGTTCAGAGCTCTGAGAGTTTAAAAATTGACATTGGTTCCTGCTGGATTTCAGGGGTAGACGTGGACCCGTGCCGAGTGAGAGAGAGAAAGAGAGGCAAGTTTAATTGCTCCATCTGCAAGAGGGCTGCAGAACTTGGCCCTGCCTGGGCCGATCCAGATGTTTTCCGGCAAGAAACATCTGAAAATGTTTAATTTCTTTCCCATAGGAGTGAAAAGTCTGTTACATGTTGGATATTTACAGTGGCAACTGCCCTGTTCCATCCATCAAGGCCGGCAGTCTCAGGGCTGCAGATTTACAGCTTTTATTTGATGTTCCGCTGCTGGAAGACCAAACACACAACACTTGTGAACATGTAAACAGCACAGGAGTTCAACATTTTCTTAATGGATAAAAGCAATACTGTTGATTCAGACCACATTGTTTTTGGGTGTGGGGTACTGCCGTTTTGGTGAGGCTCAGAAAGACGAGACGCTTGCAGGAACTATTGAGGGCGTTGAGCTCTAGTATTTTGAAGAAATCTGGAGAATCTGATGCTGCGTTCTCGTCAACGTCAGAATTACCGTAATTACAAGTTCCCATCTTGTAAAAACCACTCACATCTTCGTCAAACTTTTAATTACAACTTGGAAACTCTGAATTTAATGGACTCTCTTACGTGACCGTCGTGATGTCATGTAAAAACAACCAAAATGTTGATAAACGCAGCATGAGTTGTCATTAGATTTCCCTCCAGTATTGCTGGTTTTAGTTTAGATTTTAAGACTTTTCTAGTTTCAGTTTTATTTTTATTTTAGTAATTTAACGGTCCTTAAGTTAAGACACTACCTGGTATGTGTAAATATGTACTTGTGGTATTTGTGTAGTGTATATATATATATATATATATATATATATATAATTTTGGCTTATTATTTTTATATTTAAATTATAACAGTTAATATTTTTGTATTATATATGATCATACACTACCAGTTAAGGTTTTTTTTTTAATGTTTTTTCCAAAAAGTATCTTCTGCTCACCAAGCCTGCATTTATTTGATCCAAAGTGCAGCACAAACAGTACAATTGTGAAAGATTTTTACTATTGAAAATAACAGTTTTCTATTTGAATATATTTATAATGATCAAAGGGGGGTTGGGGGATTTCTGAAGGATCACGTGACAAGAGTAATGATGCTAAAAAATTCAGCTTTGAAATCACAGAAATAAGTTACATTTTTAAACATTCAAATAGAAAACTGTTATTTTTGGTAGTAAAAATATTTCAAAATATTACTGTTCTTGCTGTACTTTGGATCAAATAAATGCAGGCTTAGTAAACGGAAGAGACTTATTTAAAAAAACATTAAAAATCTTACTATTCAAAAACTTTTGAGTGGTAGTGTATTTTTATTATAATAGTTTATATTTTTATGATATATGATTCCTATTTTGTTATATATTTATTACATGTTGTTTTTTTAATATTTTATATTAATTGAACAATTTTCTTTGTTTTTGTCAGCAATCATAACACTGAGTTCTAAAATCTTGAGAAATTTTGAATTTTGAAAAAACTCATATCTCTTTGTCCTGGAATGTTCCAGGTCTTCGCTCCAGCTGTTAGAATGTAGAACTCGGGTTAAGCTAGGTGAAGCTTTGGTTCAGTTTTTAGCAGCTCCTAAATTACTGTATACAGGCCATACTGATTTGGGTCCTTGTTTCCTGTCAGGTTTGACCCAGTTTGTTAGATTTGGCCCAGTTGGGCCAGACTGCATGCTGGTTCTACAGCACACTGTCATAAGTACGCTGTCATCATCAGAGTCACACGGTGGGAAAGTGCTGCCAAGGCATTTTATAATTTCTATATATGGTTCACCACACCCTGCTGAAGACAATCACTCTGATGTGTCGATCCAAGACAGTTTCTCCTGCCTTTGGTTGTCACATTTTTAAGACACTGATAAATGCGGTTCTCAACAGCTTGAGAAATGTTACATTGGGTGAAAATACTGTTCCAAAACCTAGTGAACTGCCTACAGAAGCAGTATTGGTTCCAACTCAAAAGCTGTCCCAAAATGTAGTCAACCTAATTATGCTGCCTCATAAGATACCTCGTTTTAGCCCATGCTGGAGCAAGCAGTCCCAGAATGCATTGTGACGAGCCCCAAATATGACATTTTATAAAATGTATGACTTTAATATAATGTTTCATACTGTGCATTTTGATATTGTGATGCCTAAGCTCACTTGTAGCATTTACAATTCACGAAATTATACAAAACTTGAATATCATCCATTTATTGGTTACCATAATTCATTTTATTAATATCATGAATCGCTGGATGAAACCCTATAGCTCATTGTGATTAAAATGAATAATCGCACCCGGTGTTTGTGTATACTGTTGTGTAGGAACCCGTTAACGTCACATGTATCAATAGCAAAATAGCATTTATGTTGAAAAGATGGTAGTTTTTGGTCAAACCGTAACAGAAGGCAGTTGGATGATGTATCATAATCTGTCCCGAATCACCACAGCTGTGTGTGTATTCAGATTAAGAGAGATCAGTGTCGTTATTAGAGCTGTGTAAACTGAAGAGCCTATATTACTACCTTTCACTCTTCTCTCGCACTTTCCCGCTCTTTCTTTCCTTACTGTTGTGCGATATGGTGCTGGGTTTGCACTGTTTGTTCCAGCTGTCATGTATGTTGCCACCGAAGGGTCAATAAGGTCGACTGTCCCTGTGAAACCCTAGAAGACAGAGGCTTACAGAGGCTTATATTTTCATATATGCTGTGATATTGCCTGAGCATACTGAAAATGTACCAATAAAAAGTCTTATAATGCGTCTTTCCGCGCTATTTATTTTTTAAAAATATTTATTTTTAATTAAATAATTAAAATATATAAATTATTCATTTTAAATTATTTTATTCAATTTTAAAGTTAATTTTTTTAAAGTTTGTTTTTTTTGCCTTTGTTACAGGACAGTGTAGATGTGACAGGCTATAAAGCATTTTTTCCACTCTATGTATTTTTTTTAATATGTATTTTTAATTAAATAATAAAAATATATAAATTATTCATTTAAATTATTTTATAAAATTTTATTTTCAGATAATTATTATTTTTTTTATAATTTATTTATTAGCATTGTTTTTCTTTATTCTTATAGGACAGTGTAGATGTGACAGGTTATAAAGCATTTTTTCCACTCTATTTACATTTTTTTTAAATATGTATTTTGAATTAAATAATTCAAATATATAAATTATTCATTTAAATTATATTATTAAATTTTATTCTCAGATGATTAATTTTTTAGCATTTTTTTGCCTTTGTTGTCATAAGACAGTGTAGATGTGACGGGAAGCGAAGTGGGAGAGAGACGGCGGGGGGGCGGGATTGGAAAAGGTCCTCGAGCCGGGATTCGAACTCGGGACACCCGTAGCACAATGGCGCTTCAATTTATTATTATTATTCATACTATTTCTGTAATCAGTTTCTATCAAATGTGAACAAATTTTTCACTATGATAGTTTGTACTTTATCACTGAAGTTAAAGTTGGAAATTTTTTGTAAAATACTAAGGATATTTTTAATCTGCATGCCTTCTATTGACATCCGTTATGACTGCGATCGTGCATCTTTGAGCAAATTGACAGTTAGATGAAGTTAGTGGGCGGCACCTCGGTGACTGCGGCCACCATTCTGAAAATCATCTATCTTCAGGAAATGATGAAGGCCTCTCCTTGCAGTGGGAGCCGTAACCCAGATACAGTATGTAATTTGCCCATACGTACGCGTCTGAGGCGCTCTATATTAAGGCCAAAAGTTCTTCTCATTATCAGAGTCCCTCATTACCTGTTTCTGTCATCTCATGCTCACAGGGATTTGGATTTATACCTGATAATTACCTTCTATATAAAGCGAACCAGAAACGGCCCGTGCGTATATACACCTGAAGCATGCCCCCAAAATGCCTCGACCCAGCGCTCGGAAAAATATCGCACGCGTCAAAACATAAATGATTTAGCGCGCGTGAATGAAAAGGGTCACGGTTATGTACACTTAGCTGTTTTATTTAGGTCGAATAGGTGGTAAGCGACGCGCGTAATGTGCGCGTGAGTTCGAAATCTCTCTTTCTAGGCTGTTTTCCATATGGCCATCTTTAATGGACTCGTCATTGCTGCTAATGTATGCAAATTTCAACCTGGTTGCTAATGCAATTACCGTGCCTGCGGTTCCAAGCGCATGCAGTTATTGTTTTTTTCCCTCATTGTTTCAGATCGACGCCTTGAGTAAAAGAAGTAAAGAATCAGAGGCTGCTTTCCTCAGCGTGTACAAGAGATTAATCGATGTCCCAGGTATGTCTCGGCTCGCACGCACACACACACACACAAATGCACTCAGCACTCACACACACTGCTGTAGTGTTTCACTGAGGCGAGAATACTGTAAACACATCAGTCATATTTATGAGACCTCCGTCTCTAGTGTCTAAAACACACACGCATACACGCGCACGGGCCATCTTAATGACTTCTACGGCTTTGGAGACCTACTCCGTTCCAAACCCCACACACGGAGGAACTTGGATTCTAATAAAACTCGCATTCATTGCCCCACAAACACCTTTTAATCTTCCGAATTGGCTTTCTAACGGTGAGATAATGGCCCCCGGATCCTCCGTTTTTATATGGTAATGTTCTGATGCGCTGATCTATAATAAGTTAATGGTGCCGCAAAGGTTCATGTGACATCTCGAAGCATCTTTAGCTCGGCCGCTCGATAGAGTTGTGCTTTAGACTGAACGAAGTTCACCACAAGAGAGTATGGATAATGTATCAAACCCCTGTTAAGCAAGTGCAACTGTGGAGTTTGTTGAGAGAGACGACTTCTGGCTGAACTAAACTTCAGCTTGGGAAACCTTCAGACCTCCCTGCAGATACACACACACATATACACACATAAATCTAGTTGTGTAGCTCCGCCCACATCTGCTGAGCGACAGGGAGGCAGGCAGACAGACAGACAGTGCCGCCTGGGCCTGTTGGAGCAGGTTGGACTGTCTGCCTGCACAACTACTTAATACATCCCTAAATTACCACAATGCTGCGGTCTGGAGATCCCGGGCCAACTCATCGGCGTGTCTGTGTGTTTGGAAGTGTGTGCAAGTGTGTTTGATTACTTTTTTTATATTTGTGTATTGTGTATTTGAGAGGGAGCTGTATGTGTGTGTTGCAGGATGTTGGAGTGGGAGGTCTAGTCTGGGAATGTCTGTTTCTATCTGTGAAATCTGGAGCTTGTCCAGTCCTGTCTATGTGTCTGCGAATGTGATCACTGCTTGACAAATTATCTTGTGATAGTTACACTGGTACACTGTGTAGGCGTGCATGTGTGTGAGCGTTGTGGTGCGTGTTAGTGGGAATGTTCGGAAGTGTTTCAGGCACCTTAATGCCAGCATTTAACTTCTTCACACGTTCGATATGCTGCATATAAAATATATTGTTAATATTGTTGATTTTCTGAACTTTTTAAAGTAACCGACAGGACACAACAGTAAAGTGTGTGTGGGTTTTTTTTTTTTTTCTTCTAGTCAGTCTAGTAGATAATTTTGACTAGCCCCAGTACTTTTTTTTACTTTAAAAAAAAACATTTAATTAATAATTTGTACATTTGTACAATGTACATTTTTTAATTTTACATTTATTTTTAATGTTTTAGTGGTGGTTGTGTTGCTAATAACTAAAACTGTTCAAATCTTTTTTTGTTAATTAAAGCTGAAATAAAGTGTAAAATATTTTTTTTTAAAGTAAATTATATGATTTATGTGACCCTGGACCACAAATCCAGTCATAAGTAGCATGGGTATATTTGTAGCAATAGCCAACGATACATTGTATGGCTCAAAATGATCGATTTTTCTTTTATGCCAAAAATTATTAGGACGTTAAGTAAAGATCATGTTTCATGAAGATATTTTGTAAATTACCTACCGTAAATATATAAAATTAAAATTTTAATATTATTAAACTATTTCAATTTTTTTTTGTTTGTTTGTTTTTTGCACTCTCAGATTCCAGATTTTCAAATAGTTGTATCTCGGCCAAATATTGTCCTACCATAACAAACCATATATCAATGGAAAGCTTATTTTTTCAGATGATGTATAAATCTCAGTTTTAAAAAAATTTCATGACCCTTATGACCCTTATTGGTTTTGTGGTCCAGGGTCACACATATTGAAAAAGTAGTCTGATTACACTTATGTAACTTATAATTAATGTGTTATATATATATATATAAATATAAATTATATTCAGTTCACACTGAATTTGAATATTCATGGGAGTGACAAGTGAATTCACTCCCAAAAAATATACTGTCTGTATAACTGTGAGATAATATATCTGTGTTTCTTGTTTACACCCACAAGATGTCAAAACCTTGCTGTGATAGTCACTAATTCAGGCATTGTGGATTCAAAAGTGACTCCATTATTCTGTTCACACTGTAACAGTAATTTAGAGGATTCACTTCTGCATTTAAACACAGTTGTTGCTTTCACATTAGGGTTCAACTTTAGGATTATTTCAGTGTTTTTCCTTAATTTTTTTGCTTTTAGAGACTGAATGTGATGCTATATCTGTACTATAGTAGATTTTAAAGCATCTAAACATTTCCACTTGTTAGTGTTCAAACTGGTTTGTATGACGCGCACATTATGATTTTTTTTTTTTTAAAAAACGGCATACCAATACAAGTGGTTAAGCAATGTAGACAGCGTCGTGAATTGAGAGAGCCCTCTTAGCTGCACACACTTATGACTAATGGTTGGAGAACTTGTAGAACTATTAATAACACGCAACTAATTCTATATCTGGGCAAATACTGTAAATGTTCGTTAACAGAGGCCAAAGATGCTGAAGATGAACGCAAACGAACAAGGAGAGAATACTGTAGCAGGCGGAGCAAACTTATTACATGATGTGCAAAATATTGTAAGAAAATCCTAAAAACTGAACTGGGGGTGAGGGGTTTATATGAATGTATCTCTGAGAGTAACTGTCTTAGATGGTATTTTCTTTTCATCTTACCTCTTTAAAATGTAGTATTTTAAAGTGCAGATGCTTTGTTTACATCAGTAACCAAGGAAACGCTGTATTGCTGCTGTTCCATAAGCGCCACCTGCTGTCAGAGAGTGAATTTGCGTCTCATTCAGCCTGTCTGCTGTTTTTGTTTCATGAAGATGTTTTATGTAGCATAATTTTACAAAGCTAAGCTCAGACCATTCTGTTTTGGCTTTAAATTTTGAAATTATACAATCTAATTTACATCAAAAGCTGCTTGTAGAATGTTAATTTGGGTTGTAATTAAAATGCAATGGTTCTGCAACCGTTTCATGCATTCTGATTCATATAAAGGCCCAGTCAGGGAAAAACCGTGATAAACCGTGAAACCAGCAGAATCCTAAAAAAACCCCCCATGATACAAATTTCTTGGTCAAACCACTCAGCCCTACCACTTGTCCTTACTTAGTTTCTTTCAGTGAGGCCGCCCATCACTTGACCTCAGTTTAGCTTCAGACCGAAGCCTAACCGAACGGATTGTGCTTGCGGTGTGTTGTACATCAAATGACACGCATCCAAATTGATGTGCCTGTGTAAATCAGATTTGAATTGGCTGGTCATTTCAGTCACATGACAGTCACGTTTCGAATTGAGTGACACGCGTGGCCGCCCGTCGAGCCGAGTTGAGCTGAAATGGCAGTTGCCACGGCTACAAAAGGGAACACACCATGACAGCATATCATTCAGACTTCCTCTTGCAGTTTTTAGATATGACACACTCTCACGCACCACACATGCACATCACACATAACACACCCCATCAGCGTTTCCTGTACCTTCAGATGAGAGTACAGCGAGGGGGAGGGATGCGCGCCGAAAACTGCGATCTCGACTTAGAACGTGTACAGGAATGACATGTTTTATTTTACACTTGTCTCTGTCAGCTTTTCCTTCTCTGATTTTACTCTCACACTCCCTCTCTTTCGCTCCCATGTTCCGCAGGGCCTAATAAAATAGTTTGATTACATAATTAACTTGGCTGTCTCATTAAGGAAAATCAACGGGAACAGGGCCATAATTAGTCATATAGCAATTAGCATTTGAGGGGGACAGACAGTGATGAAAAAGCGCGTGTGTGAGTGTGTCAGAATGTCTTAGTCCTTCAGTGCGGAGGGCTGGCCTTGGTCCCACACCACCGCTGCGTTCAACCCCCCCCCTTTCACTTAACATCGCCTTCCGTTTATGAAAGCAACAAATTAACACCCTGCCAAATATGAATTAGTATAACTTCTTTTACGACCTGCTAATCTGAAATTTCTGCAGCTGGTGATTGTAGCCAGCATTTGAAAGAATCAACTGATTTGCCAACCTAATTGTTTATTTTTTTATTATTAATTTTATTAATTAATAAATTCTAAAATTAGTAATAAAAATATATTAAATTTATAAGTGATACATTATTTGTTAAATATATTTTTTATTTTTTATTGTGGTGGTTCCACAGACCTCAGATTATTGTTTTTGTTCTAACTTTTAAAAGATATTTAATTAGTTTTTCCTCAGTAAATAATAAAGTTCAGTTTTTTTGTGAATAGTAACTATTGTGTAAAATTAACGTGCATGCAGTTTGCAAATACCATGCTACAAATCCAGAAAACATGGTACACGTGTGGTCTCTGTGTAAAATCAGTGATAACACACCATGGTTCGTTTTGGTTCTTTGTTAGTTTGATTAACGGAGCAGAACTCAAACCGAGGCTATGGAGCATAGTGTGGATTTATTGGCGTGTTTTGGCTTGGTTTGTTTTTCTAGTTAACATTTTTAGCTGCGGTTGGCAATCCGCAAAAATGCAAAAACACTTTTAGGCATTTAGTCGAGCTGCACACTGCACAGAGACTGGCCCACACTGATCTCCATACACTGAGCTCGCACTCACTGAATCGAACCTTTCACCTGCCCTGAACATGGTGCACCCGATATTCTGACTTGTGTGTGTGTGCGCGCGGATGTGTGTTTCAGATCCTGTCTCGGCTCTGGAGGCAGCTCAGCAACTCCAGGTGACGGTTCGGAAGATGCACGACTTGGAGACAGAAAACCAGAGGCTTAAAGATACACTACAAGAGTACGAACGTGAAATCGCAGAGGTTAAAAACCAAGGTAAACGCCAGCTTCTCAGTGCTGCATGAAATGAAGGGAAAAAAAACAAAACACATTTTCCACAAAATGAAATGTGTAGAACTGCTATCGCCTTTAAAACCTTTCCTTTCCTTTTTTCCTAATATTTAACCATTGACTAAAGGCGTTCAACATTGCAGTATAATTGAGAGCTATCAATTTTAATCAATTTTTTATTAGGCTTTAAAAAATAACTTCTGCTAGTCAAAAGTTTACATACACCTTGCGGAATCTGCAAAATGTTAATTGTTTTCCCAAAATAAGAAGGATAATTCAAAATGCATGTTATTTTTTTATTTAGTACAGACATGAATAAGATATTTCACATAAAAGACTTTTACATATAGTCCACAAGAGAAAAATAATAGTTGAATTCAAATACACAAAAATGCTGAAAAAACAAATAGTTTGTGGGACCTAATGTCACATAATGGAAGTTAAATGCTGTTCATAGGCATTTTTATTTTGTAAAGCAGGATTTGTCTGCACCTAGCAAATGAAATGAGTTACACATATGTCATGTTGGCAGGCCGCATAAGTGTACCCACATAGACGGGCCCTATTTTTGTTCAAATGAGCTGTAGTCATCTGAGCTCTATTTCTGTCCCGCTGCTGCTTCAGCCAGACATGTTTCCTGGTTTTTCTTTTTTTAACGTAAACAAGAGGGAGGGATCGCTTCCTCACCGTCTGTGGAATTCCCCTAATCGATGCAGTTCAATAACGGCAATATTTTATCTGTCCCGCACGAGCCGTGGGTACCGCCACACGCGACCTCTCCGTCGCAAACACACGTGTACATGTACACACAGGTGTGTTTCCGTCTGAGCGGTCCGCTAGGTAATCCTTCCTATTCTACACGCTGATCTTTCTCAGGTCAGTGATCCTCCAGTCTCCCAGTGTTTAAAGTCCAGTTTAGCATTTAAGGGTCTAAAAGGGCTCTTGTGGGACTGCTGCTCATTGATTATGTGTCAGCGCTGAAGTGCTGGAGTTTAAATCACCGCAGATGGCTGTGCAGGAGACGGAGAGAGGAGGAAAAAGCTCTCTATCAGGGATATTTTGTGTGGATGTGTGTGTGTAGGCATGTAAACACACATTTTTCTGTCATAGGAGGGACTTTCCCTTGAGTTCCGTTGTTTTTATACTGAGCTAATGCAATTTTCTATCCTCTTGCCCTCCAAATAATCATAAATGTCAGAAATTAACATTTTACCATTAAATGCTAATTCAGTTTACTCACCGGAACAGTTTCAAACCCAAATGACTTTCTGCTGTAGAACAAGAAGCAAGCAATTTCACAGAATGCACTGGTTGTTCTTTTCCATGCCATTACAGTGATTTCCAACTTGAGTTTTCAAGCTTCACAAATAATGCAAAAGCACCAACAATGTATTATAAGAGTGGTTCATATGACTTGTGTGCTGGATTCAGTCATCTAGCGATGTGCCTGAATCCGAAACCATTTTTGGAAAGGAAATGACATGTACTACATAACCCCTAAAGGGAATAAATACAAGATGGGAGGAAAAATGTACATTTCAATGCTTTCTCTCACAATTATATCGTTGGGTAATTATACTGTATATTAATTGCGGGCATCAGGGATCCGTTATTAATATCTGGTGCATCGTCAGTCATCTCTCCTTAGTCTGTTTATGCGGTAAGTGAAATTTTACAGTTAAAATCAGAAGTTTACGTACACCTTGCAGAATCTCCAATATTTTACCAAAATGAGAGGGATCATACAAAATGCGTGTTATTTTTTTTAGTACTGGCCTGAATAAAATTCACGTAAAAGATGTTTACATGTAGTCCACAAGACAAAATAATAGTTGAATTTATAAAAACGACCGTTGAAACGTTTTCATACACTTGATTCTTAATACTGTGTTGTTACCTGAATGATCCATAGCTGTTTTTTTTTTGTTTAGTGGTAGTTGTTCATGAGTCCTAGTCCTGAACAGTTAAACTGCCTGCTGTTCTTTAGGAAAATCCTTCAGGTTTCACAGATTCTTTTGTTTGTTTGTTTTTTTAGCATTTTTGACACTGAGGACAACTGAGAGACTCATGTGCAACTATTACAGAAGGTTCAAACCCTCACTGATGCTCCAGAAGGAAAAACAATACATTAGGAGCCTGGGGGGTGAGAACTTTTGAACATAATGAAGATGTGTACATTTTTCTTATTTTGCCTAAATATCATATTTTTTTCATTTAGTACTGCCCTTCAGAAGATACTTACATGTTTTCCAGAAGACAAAATAAGTTACATTTACCCTGATCTTCAAATTCGAAAAGTTTTCAGTCCGGGCTCCTAATGCGTAGTGTTTCCCTCTGAAGCATCAATGAGGGTTTGAATCTTCTATAATAGTTGCATATGAGTGCCTCAGTTGTCCTCAGTGTGAAAAGATGGATCTCAAAATCATACAGTCATTATTGGAAAGCTGAAAAACCAAAGAATTTGTGGGACCTGAAGGAATTTTCTGAAGAACAGCAGGGAGTTTAACTGTTCAGGACAAACAAGGGACTCATGAACAACTATCACTAAACAAAAACAAACACTGTATGTAAATGTCTTTTATGTGAAATATCTTATTCAGATCAGTACTACATAAAAAATAACATGCATTGATCTTTCTTATTTTGGTAAAATAATTAACATTGTACATTGTATGTAAACTTTTGACTTCAGCTGTATGTACTGTAATGTAACAGGCTACCGCTAGCAAGCGGCTAACCATGTCCCTTCAGTAGCTCCGTAGAATGCGTTATTCATTTTCCGTGCCTTTCCGAATATGGATTCACAGTTCGGGCACATCCCTAAGTCATACAATCGCTTTGGATGAGAAACAAACTGAAATGCAAGACATTATTCACTGATAATCGTCTCTCAAGTGGGCTGTTACCACGAGAACTGCTCTGACTGGATCATTGAGTCTGATTTTCAGTGAAAAATGGCTTAAATTTTGGTTTGTTTTCACACGGAGCTGTCACATGGCTTCAGAAGAATTGGAATTTAGTCGTATGAACTACTTTTATGATACTTTTATGGTCCTTTTGAAGCTTCAGTCCCCATTCATTGTAATTGCGACAGTCTCCTTTTGTATTCCATGGAAGAAAGAAAGCTGTATGGTTTTGGAATGACTTGAGGGTGAGTAAATGATGACAGATTTTTCATTTTTGGGTGAATTGTTCCTTAAATATATAATTTAGATGTTTATTAAGTGGTTTTCCTTTTGGCTGGTTTTAGAGTTTACTCTCCTTGGGGGACAGTTGGACTCCACAGTGTAGACAAAACCTAAACCTCACACACCCGTAGGTCTTCACTGTCTGTCTTTTTAATGCTTCTTTCTGTTTCTCTCCTGCAGAAGTCACTATTAAAGCACTTAAAGAGAAGCTGGAGCAGTATGAGCGTTCTCTGCTGGCCAAGAACACAGAGGAAGCTCCCGATCAGAACCAGGACCGATCAGGACGAGAAGAGAGGGAAAGCAAAGGGGAAAACCTTCCTAACAACTATGCAGACAAGGAGAGGTTAGCCTGACCGTTGCACAAATCCAATACAGCATTAATCTTCATGATTGCGTTATAAATTCTTAAGCTTGCTGTTTCAAAACTAGCAAGCTGCCTTCCAAGATAGCAATTTTGAGCTTTATAGGTATGTTTGAAATGACATCAGGGAAATCATGACAAGAACAGAAACACAGAGCTAGAAAAGCTATTTTCTAAAATCTTAAAGCAACGTTTTTGAGCATCACAGATAGCATTAAAGGGATTGTCATCATTTACTCACCCTTATGTCATTCCAAACCTGTATGAGTTTCTTTATGTTGAACATAAAAGAAGATATTTTGAAGAATGCTGGTAATCAAACAGTTGAAGTCCCCATTGACTTCCACTGTATTTCTTTCCCTACTATGGAAGGCAGTGCTGAGCAACAACTGTCTGGTTTTTTAAAATTCTTCAAAATATGTTCTTTTGTGTTCAACATAAGAAAGAAACTCATACAGATTTGGAAAGACATGAAGGTGAGTAAATGACAAAATTGTCATTTTTGGGTGAACTATTCCTTTAAATGAATGAAAAATGCAGTTTAAACATAAATCATACATGCCGTTGTAACTAAATCCTGAATTCAGAACAAACAAAAAAACAAAAAACAAATCTAAACTTTTATTTTGTTTAATTTAATAACTGAAACTGAAATAACTGTAAATATAAAAACTAAATAAATAAGAATTATAAACACCACAAAATTGCAACTGGTAAGTTTATAAAAATATAAACGAATTCAAACTTTGAATAGCTATTATAGTATCTTAATGATAATAAAATAACACTGGTCTGAAATCAGTAGGCAATTCACTTTGAAAATATAGCTGTATGTCCACATCAGAAATATTTGACCTTGGACCACAAAATCAGACATAATGGTCATTCTTTTTAAATTGAATAAATAAGCTTTCCATTGATGGATGGTTTGTTAAGATAGGACAATATTTGGCCGAGATACAACTATTTGAAAATCTGGAATCTGAGGGTGCAAATAAATCAAAATATTTAGAAAATCACCTTTAAAGTTGTCCAAATGAAGTTCTTAGCAATGCATATTACTAATCAAATATTATGTTTTGATATATTTACTGTAGGAAATTTACAAAATATCTTCATGGAACATGATGTTTACTTAATATCCTAATGATTTTGGCATAAAGTAAAAATCAATATCTTTGACCTATACGGTGTATTTTTGGCTACTGCTTCTAAAGACTGGTTTTGTGGTCCAGGGTCACATATTTAGTGATTTAAAGGTTAAAAATGTTATATAACATCGCTGCCTCTAGTCATTTATTCATATTCACTGCATCTAGTGATTATTTATATAAAGTGTCAATGTGACCATCTGTATGTACTTAATATATGTTGGGAGGTTTGTTTTAATTGCGACATAAAGTTTTTTAATTGTCCTCTGTATGTGTGTGCAGTCAGCCACAGCAGAGCCAGGACAGCAGGACAGAAGACTTGGACATGAAAACACAGTCCTTACAAACAGGTTTGCAAATGCCTTCCCCGTCAAGTTGGGTGTTTTTGCAATTACATAAATGTAATTTGACATAGTTGAATTCTTTAAGCCTTCTTTACTGACATGTGTTTCATTTGTTGCGCAGCACTTGAAGCAACTCAGGCAGAACTCCATGAACTGAAGACGAAATATGATGAAGAATCCACAGCAAAGTGAGTAACCCATTTTCACTCTGACGGGACGCAGCAGGAGACAGCGTGGATTAGCGGCGAAACGGCTCGGATTCCCCCTTCTGTGTTTCCTCGACTGTCTGCTAGGCGTGCTGCGTCTTTGTCTCACCTTTGCACACACATTTACCCACATTTGCGTGTCCATACAGACACAGACAAACACACACACCCCTTTGATCCGCACCAAAACAGCTCATAATCCTACTGCAGACAGGTTTGATTATGGGGGAAAACACAGTGTGGTGAAATCACACCTTCATTCACGGACAAGTTGATATTCAATAGTCCTCGCGTCCCGCCCATGATGCCTTTATGGCTACACGAGACTGAATAATGGATGACACAATCCCTCATAACTCACACGGATGCTCTGAGTGATTCTCTGAGAATCCTGTAATGACGGGATTCGTACCAACGTCTGACATTTTGTGGGCGGCGAATCAGTGTGTGCATACGTGCTTTTTGTTTGCGCATTGTGTCTGTTTGCCTTGATCTGGGTCATGCATGTGCGTTTGTGTGCGTCTGCATGTGTGCGCTCTTCTCTCCCTGTCATGTGGTTGGGGTTAGGTGGCAATTTCCTTGTCTTGCTGTCACTGAGGAATGCATCCTGTTGCAGAGCGCGCTCGCTGCGGGCTGTTTCGGCGCAGTTCTCTGCGCTGGGAGTGGCTTAATTACACTACCTGTGATCAAACCAAACCCTGCCATGCCAGACCCCCAGCACTGTACCTTTGAAGTCAAAGAAGACACTTTTTTTTTTTTTTTTTTTTTTTTTTAGCTCAGAAACCCTCCGCGATGAGCTGCGGTCGAACCGGAAGGTCACTACAAGGTTTATTTGAGGAATAGACATGCTTCTGATTCTGCGATCACTGCAGACACGGATCTAACGAGAGATAAATCTCGTTGTCATGCTTAAGCACAAACATTTGACTATGACTATGCATACAAACGCAAACAAGAAAGACGCACGCACACAAGAAAACGCGTTGTGATGTTCAGTAACATTGGCCTGTTTCCAATCAACCCTGTCTCTCCCGGGGACTCTTACAGAGAGTGCAGCAGGTAAAATGTTTCCACTCCATTAGATTTCTTACCTGCTTCTCATCTTGGTGCTCCAGCTTTCTTTTATTAGCATTAGCTTGAGAACTTGATGTTAAGTACATTTTGTCTACTAAGAATGACTGATTATTCACAGATTTTATTGGCTATGATTTGCTGCCAGTATAAAATGAAACAACATTGTTGATGTCACAATGAATTTAATGCGCTGTTTGCTGCACTTTGAAAGGGATTTTCCAATTCTTTCTTGTTGCGCATATATATATGCAACCGATTAACCACGATTAATCGCTTCCAAAATAATTTTTTGTTTATATAATATATATAGATATAATGTATAAGTAACATAACATATAACTAATATATCGGTA
>JAHKKF010517114.1:2651-68093 GCA_019740295.1 Labeo calbasu | reverse complement strand
GGCCAAGAATTTCCATTTCGGTGCATCCCTACATCTGTGACATTTCATATTTTGGCTTTTGTCATTATTTTTGTTTTTTGTCTTTTTACAGAAAAAATGTTTGGAGAAATTTCAGAAATTTGGTTTCATTGGTCAATTTTACATAGAACAACCCTATATTTAGTAACTCAAATTTACATTCAAAAATGCAGATGTTACATATTCTGGCATAGTTTTATATAGCTTCATCCATTTTATTTTGATATTTGTTTAATGTAAATATTTCACATTACACAAATGTGACCCTGCACCACTAAACCAGTCATAACCATGGTCAGTCATTGACCCTTGCCATTGATGTATGGTTTGTTAGGATAGGACAATATTTGGCCAAGACACAACTATTTGGAAAAAACAAACAAAAAAATTAATAGTGAGAAAAATCACTTTTAAAGTTGTGCGAATGAAGCTTAAAAATTTAATTTTGATACATTTACAGTAAGAAATTTACAAAATATCTTCATGGAACATGATCTTCATTTAATATCCTAATGATATTTGGCATAAAAGAAAAATCGATCATTTTGACCCATATAATGTATTGTTCGCTATAGTTGGTTTAAAAAAAAAATACAACTTTGAAAACTAAAAATATTATATAACAGTACATTCAGCTCGTTTCTCAGAGGCTGGCAATAAACTCAACGTTTTCTACGGTATTCAGCACTTTCTTTCACGACCCTTTGAAAAAAAAATAATTGTTAGTTTCGGGCCCTATTTTGTATCTCCATTCTTAAAAGCGCCATTAGAAATTCTAAAACGGGACTGAAAGCCAGATTCTGCTGCTGTGAGAAAGCCAGATCTACCGCCTCTTTAATCATATCTGTGTACATTCTAAAGAGAGGAGGGAGGAGAAGAAAGGAGAAAACGAAACTGCTTTTCTCTTTCATTACTCCATGGCTCTGGCTGACCCACTGATGATAATAGCAGTGAATGAATGAATGGCCAAGTGTGCAACAACAAAACTAACACTGATCCCTTCTGTAATTCTGCTGAAAGAAATTCTCCATCAAATAAACATAATTGCATCTTGGTAAAGCTAAACAAGGTGAAATCTCTTCAGTTTTAACCTACTAAGGGGGGGGATATCTACCCTCCTGCTTGGGAATTGTACTAAAGGTACCGTTTCACGCAACACGTTCCTGCGCCCCACTGGTCTCGTTAATGAGCATTAGCAAGAAGTCTAGAATTTTCCGCGCAAACATTTATTCAGTTCTGCCTGCTAAATGACCATCTTAATTATGCTGATTTAGAAATTGCATTTTTAAAACCGCCACTAATGATATAAACACTAGCGGGTGGGGAAAAAAAGTGCACACGGGCAGCTGACTATTAGATTCTGTGTTTGCATCTCCTCCGGCTCAGAAAAATTAATTGAACAAGCAAAATTATCAGTATAATGATCTCTGGCTGTCATTCTTGCCTATATGAGCTGGGATTAATGAAAAGATATTTGTATAAATCCTAAGTCTAGAAAAATATCTGCTGCAAGACAGTAAAACCATAACCACAACTGCACAAGTGGAATATTAATAAGAAAATACCAAAGTGGGCTTTAAAACCCATTTTATCTTAATTACATAGGGATGCTCATATTGCTATGTGCAATTAATTGCTTTTTAAATTTTAAAAACACAAATTTTTAAAACAACTGACAGCCTTAGGAAAATAAATAAATAAATTATCCCATCTAAGCACCTACATTAAATGACGAGGGAGGGAATCAAGGTAGCTGGTGAAGTGTGAGCAAAGGCATACAAATTCATATCTAAAAGTAGTATTAAGTCATTTCATCCAGTGTCCTGCAGCTTTGAAGCTTTCATCTCATGAGCCTCTCCTTTAATAGACCAAGTGATTTCAGCTGCTTTAAAAGCACACGATTACACCACTGCTGTTAAAACCTAAGTCAGTCTCTTCATTTCCAAATTTCCTCCACTATACCAGATGAGACAAACCACTTCAGCGCAGCGTTTTCACATTTCGCTGTAACTCCGTTATAATTGCCCTAGTCTGCATTAACATCAAGTTATCAAGTAACATTACATTCTTGTTTTACTTCGCTCTGAACCTCTGGAATCAAAAGAGTTCATTACAGGACCATAGCATAGCCAGTTAATGCGAAATCAGCCAACAGAATTTAAGAGAATATACACTCTCAAAACAAGACATCTTTTGGCCATGAATTATCGATTATTCACTCTTACGTGCACAGCGCTTACAAGAGGGAAAGTGCACCGAATCACACTAGAACGTCTTGTTCAAGGGCACACCATTGATAAGGTAACACCGCCATTGGGGATTTTCCACTTCTATCAAGTCTTTCAAATACCCTAAAGGTAATTTCTTCAAGTCATTCTACAGATTTCTTTATAGATTTCATTCACCACTGTGTCACGCTTAGGAGTGACAATCCAGTCTTCAGTTAGGAGTACCTCTGACTACTTGAAATCTTAAAAAATGACATTTCTTCTCTAGGTCCCATCTATGTTAAAACATTTATCAAGGGAAAAAGGATTCTCATTTTTAAACTGTCAAACTGTCACTCTGCTCAGGCTCTACTCAAAAATGTGCTTCCCTGTCACTTCTCAATTACATGAAACCAAGTATTAACCTTTCACCAAATTATGAGTAGTAGTAGTAGCAGTAAATTAATAAATAGTATTACTCATCAGCTTAAAAAGCAGATGAAAGGAGATTAAGATAAAATGGCTTAAAGGGATAGTTTACCCAAAAATTAAAGATACACTATGATTCACTCACCCTCAAGCCATCCTAGGTGTATGAGACTTTCTTCTTTCAGACGAACACAATCAGAGTTATATTAAAAAATGTCCTGGCTCTTCTAAGCTTTATAATGGCAGTGAATGGGTGTTGAGATTTTGAGGTCCAAGAAAGTGCATTCATCCATCATAAAAAGTGCTTCACACAAAGCATTTCTGAAGCGAAATGATGCGTCTATGTAAGAAAAATAGCTCCGGTGAGATATGCTAGTTTCCTCTTGGCTTATATCGAAATCCTCTTACATTTTTCTTTTGTATTAATAACCGGAGCTTACGCTTATGTTACGTTCTCGTAAACTTGCGTACGGCAGTTTGCGGAAGCTAGAGATCACAATTTATAAAGTTTTAAATATGGATACGTTTCAATTTGCTTCAGAAAGCCTTTATTAACCCCCCACAGCGGTGTGGAGTACTTTTTATGATGGATGAATGCACTTTCTTGGACCCCAAAATCTCAACACCCATTCACTGCCATTATAAAGCTTGGAAGAGCCAGGACATTTTTTAATATAGCTCTGATTGTATTTGTCTGAAAGACAAAAAATAGTCATATACACCTAGGATGGCTTGAAGGTGAGTAAATCATGGGGTATTTTTCATTTTTGTCTGAACTATGCCTAAATTTAAACTAAAATTCTGATTTCTGAGTTTCTTTAAGTCATACTTAATTCATACCTTTATATGAATTAAATACTACAGTTATTTCACATTATGTCGCCTTGTGAACATTGGTGACGTAACAGTGCCATTTAAGCCATTATCTTAAAGAGGGGGAAGCAATACAAGGGGATTATATTGTCTTTCAAGAGCCCTATGGAAGATTTCAGCGCAAACACTGATCAGAACATGACATCATCTATATGCCAGCTGTCATGTGGTTGATGCATTCTTCCCTGTCAGAGATGGGCCCGAGTAGGTTTCTGTCAGCGCACCATGAAAAAAAAAAAAAAAACCTGTCAAAGCAATGTCTGGAAGAAAACATAGTTTGGAATAAAAAGCCTGCTTACAGCTGACATTTGCCTCAAAGCTGATATCACACATCAGTGCCTGTACAGGGAAAATATACCCTTTGTTTTTGCAAAAAAGTGCAATAAAATGTCACTCTGACATACGCTTGGAAGAGCAATCTCCAAATGCTGGCTCAAAAGTGTTTATCTCCAAAGCGAGATATGAAGCCTAAATTCCACTCAGAGTAATCTGCAGTGATTTTTGTGCGGAGAGGCAAAGCCACTGATGCCCAAATGAAGCTTTACAGGGGCAAAAAATTTACTTCAAAAGATATAAACAGTTTTAAAAGCCTGTGTGGAATTTAAACAGGTCTGTGAGGCGAATATTCTTCCCCTTTTTAACTACCGATCTATCAGCGTCTCTTTGACGGTGCATCCAGGGAGACAACACGATTAGTGCATAATCCCCCCTGCACTCTGTAATGGTACCTCCCACTCAAATCAAGATGAAACTACGTGGGTCGTTCCAAAGAACTATAAAAGGGGACTCTGCACTTCTGTAGTAATATGTCTTAGGGTCAGACTACATTTCATCTTTTCCAGCTTTAATGCCCTCTGTGGATGCTTGAGACAGGATTTCACAAGCCACTGTTGGTTTGGGAGTAAAACTTTCAATTAGGGTGATATTTGTGCAGTGCCGTGGAGGGGCAGAGGGACACTTATAACCTCGGTATTGTCTGCTTTCTTGTGCAAAGCTGCTGGAGGTGGTTGAGCATAAAAGGATCAAAAGATTTTAGGACGGCCAGCAGCACTGACAGAAAAACACACAAGAGAGATCCAACTCGCTGCACAGTACATAAAGGGACGGAAGATGGGAAAAAACAGCCGTGCAAACAAAGAGGGAGGGATTTTTGATGAGGAAATCATTTATGGAAAAGAAAACAATTCACAACCTTCACTTGTGTGTTCCAACATGCTGACGAAGGAGGATGTACATCTATTTCTTTAACAGGAAACACCCTAAAGGGCTGTTCACGCTGATGGCGACTTGCAATGACAAAAACGCAATTAATTATCAATGAGAGATGCAGTTTAAAGGCAACAGAGGCCACTGAGGATGCAACGAATTGGCAGTTGCAATGTGATGGAGAAAAGTCACATGAGGGGAGGCAATGCCTCCATCGCGATATGATTGGATATGACTGGTTATGCTCAGCTGTGATTGGTTCATGTGTTTGCAAATCTGTCTAAAAAAACAATATAATGGAACAACATTATAAAAGTAAGTAAACAACACATACTTAGCTATAACCACTTTTTTACATTAAAATAAGATTTAAAATGGCATGAAAACATGATCTGTGGGAGTTTTTAGTGAGTAATCACCACCACCACCACACACCACTGACATATACATGCAAACTAAAGCTGTACTAGATATATGCATTGAACAGACACAAGATAAACTATTCATTTACCTCAACGGAAGCTTATACACCTTGAGACAGACTGTGCTTCAAGCCAAAAGTGTTTCAGAGTACTTCTATGGTTGAAGGAGCAGCAAACAGATTTCTCTGGGTAATTAGTCTATGAGTCAGAGACCCGATTCAATCTGCTCCTTTTGCCCGTCCTGTCTTTCAAAGACAAAGTAATTGACACGCTTGCGAGCATCTGAAACAAGTGCGAAGCCTTGGAGGAGACTACACCACTCTACCTACTTGTACACGCAGATGAGGGCTGTCAGTGGGAGTCTTGGCCCACATTGATGACAAACTGGCCCCTAGCGAGTCCTACACCCTGTGCGTCTATTGTCATCTTCTGAACCTCAATCAGCCTGCTGGATTTTTGACTTCCAGTTGCATTTGAAACAGCTCGTACTAAGGTACTTATGTAAAGCATAACACCAGAATTCAATATAATTCAGCAGGATTAGCTAGTGGTATTGTTGACCAGGCTAGAGGAGAAGGTAAAAAAAAAAAAAAAAAAAGAGGGTTTAGGAGAATTTGGGGGGAGAAATACAATGAGAGAGAGAGTGTGAAGGAGAGGAAATGAAGGATTGGGGAAATGTGGGCGTTGAAATATATATTTTAGGCAGGCCCTACAGGCATTCTGACTCCTCCAGTTAGCTTCAAAAGGTTCAAAGGAATATAAGAACCAGAAATGTTAGTAATCCTCACACTGTATTCCCCCTCAGGCACATTTAACCTCAGAAAAGAGGGTGAAATTCTTTTAGACTTTAGTCTAACAACCCATTTAATTAACAGTTTTTTTTTACAAGATGTTTAGTACAAACGCTCAGCTGTGGAGACAGTAACCTGAGGTTGTCCACAGAAGCCACACACACAGTGTGCAGTACAATTCTTAGTCTAGCATACTCATCATTTCTGCTGTTATGAGCAGCCTGGAGTACGATTCTCAATACTTGTGAGCTTCACAAAACAACATTTCGACTAGAAGACACTCTGATTTAAGGGTGAAAAGAATGAGTTTTATTTCTTACCAAAGTGTATGAATGAACTGCGAAGCTGCTGAAGTTGCACTAAAGATGAGAAAATCTACAATTATGCAGAACAAAATACCATTTGCGAATATAATGTGCAATATTTTGTGGCGCTTGTTTTACCTGTGTGTTTGCTCATGTTTAGGGACACTTTGGTGCTGTTTGTGAACATAACTGATACCTTAATGTATGGTTTATTGAAGACATGCTATATGTGAGCTGATGATAAAAATGTGCGAAAAATTGTACTGTCAAAGCCATTTCTGAAACAATAATAATACAGAACACACTGGCGTTGTGATGGTGAATTTTACAAAATCTACTTCTAGCAAGTCCAATCTTTAAAATCACATTGCAATTTAAATTACCATGTGTTTATTTTTTTAAGAATATGATTCATTTTGCATATGATTAAAAAGAAATACACTACCCTGCATTGTCACTGACACAGCAATAATACTGGCTCAAGCGTAAAGTCCGATCAATAAACTTCAATGGATATCGGTCACCTTGCCAAATACAGAACATGGTACACTGCTTGGGTTGATGCATTAATCAATATTTCTTTTTGCATCAGAGAGCTCAGATTTCATAGTATATCTGCAAAAACCAAAGAAACAATCAGGTCTTAAAGGGTGAAGATTATGCTAGTGCCAAAATATGTGTTACTGGGTCACTTTTCCCATTCCAGCTTATCTGCAGGCTTATCCAACAAGTTTTATAGCATAAGCATGTCCATCTTATGAAGCGAGGCATTGAATGGTCATTTAATCTATTGAAAAAAGGACTCAAAACTGATGAAGGTTCTATTGTGCGTTTGTGGCCAATGAGCATATGCCATACAAATGCAGTGACATAATCTTCCAATCAGGATTCGTCTCATTGGGAAGTGTGTACATATTTAAATGATCCTTTTATGCCAGTCCCATCACACCACACAGACCCTGATTCCACTACAGATGGTGGAATGCCATTCCCACTTAGCCAAACCATAAATATTAGATATGATTTACTTTCATGACACCGAGAGTAAGCAACACAAAGGTAACCTTTTAGCCTTTCTGGAGGGAAATTAATAATCCTGTTCTGAGATTTGCATTTGCTTTGTATTTTTGGTAAACGAAAAAAAAAATAATAAAATCACTTAAGCAATTTGCATTTAGGTCAAAACATTCTCTTATGCAAAATATTTAGGCCATATATCATGACCCTTCTTTTATGCCTTTTATACCAGAGATGAAACAGGATGTGGAGGAAATCTGACAGACAGCACTGCACTTTCCCTGAGGTGAAAAGATGGCTGACCAGACATCAGACAGCCTGTCAAGAGTAAACCCTGCCAAAGTCACCCTACATGAACAGTAAAAGACATTTAGACACTACGAATGCAGAGCACCCATCAACTATGAGATGTGAGAAGTAAAAACATTTCTAAAACTAAAATCATTTATCAATATTTGTTAGGGCTAGATATTACCTAAAATCAAAATCTCAAATAATTGAATGTTTGACCTTGATTACGATGCAAAACACGTACCACCATATACATTTCGTGATATATTTGATGTGAAATGTCCACTGAGTGGCGCTAAAGAGTGCTCAAACATACGGTACGTTTTATGTGACGTTGGTTTTCTACATGTCAGTAATGTCCATTGAGTGGTGCTAGAACTCCAATGCTCCGTGACGTTTTAAAATAACATACCATCTGCACTACACCTAAAACTACCTGACTGTATGAACAAAACCGAATGTGACGTAAAAACGCAAATCACAAGCATGCCGTTTTAGCTTGTTTTTTGATCTCTCATCTTTTTCATCTGGATTCATGTTTTTCACAGGATTCGTACCCAAGGATTCCACATTCTACGTCCAATTCCATGCTGGCTGAGCTACCGAGCAAGCTTGTTACGAAAACATATGGAGCTGTAATCATAACGGTATACGAAACGATCACAAGTTTCTGTTTTACCGCTTCTAGTGTTCATTTCTGTCGGAAACTGCAGTACTTACTGGTACATATTTCGCGTTTCGCAAAAAAGTTCCAACAGGTACGTTTTTGTCGTGAGATCAGGTAGCTTTTTTTAATTGGAAATTATTAACAGGATTAAAATTGAAATAACCGTCATGGGAAAATTATGTCGGTTAGAGGTTCTGAATTTCAGTTTTGATTACTTTTCGATTAATTGTCCATTCCTAGTATACATGTCTTACACTAAACAACGAAACACCATTAAATCAAGAATTTAGGAAACAAAACTGCATTAAATATTTCTTAGAGACTATAACTTATTAAACTGCACTTCAGATTGTCAAGAGAAAACAGACTAAGAAAGTTGGCACCCATAGCCTTGTGATTAGTGTGACGACACATAACGCAACTGCGCTTACGGCGACCCGAGTTCAAATCCCGCCTCGAGGTCCTTTGCCGATCCTGCTCCCCTCTCTCCTCCCAGTACGTTCCTGTCAGTTCTCCACTGTCTTCTCACAATAAAGGTGTAAAAAGCCCATAAATATATATAAAAAAGAAAATCATTTAAAATATATTTTCTGAAAACAAAGTCTTAATATCTTACACTACTTTGTTTCAAGGCTGTTTAGTAACAGCAAAACAAAGCTGATTAACAAATGTGTTGGAAAGTAAGTGATACGAAATGCATCTGGGAACAGGAAAAAAAATTGTTTAAACAGGCACTTTATTTCCATTAGGCGTCTTTACAAGTTTCTTTTCTTGCTTGAGCGTTTGTCAATTTGCGGCAGGGCAACAGAGGCTTCTGTCAGCGTTTTCTCTCCTGATGAATAATGAGACACAAAGAACTGTGGTCCTGAAATCCCCCGTCAGCTGTCAGACATCACTCATTCTCCCTGGGCATTAAGCAAGCTACCGTAAACAGTCTTTAGCAGGAGAATTTGTCATGTGCGGTGAAGTCATGGAGCGCCGTAAATGTACTGTATGTGAATCCATGCAGCGAGTGCCGTGATTAAATATGGATGTATTCATGCATGCGGTCTTGAGTAACCACGAGCACAACCGTACGATGGGGCAACAGTGTAATTACAAGCACAGAGGTCCACTTATAATGGTGGATGCACGCACACGGAGATACACACGCTCAAAAGGAGATGCGCAAAGCAAAGTCTGAGTCTTAGTAATCCGGTGGCAGGAACGTGCTAAATCCTGACATCAGCATATCTCAAAGGACTGCACGCTAGCGTACAGAACGGCGCAGGGGGAGGGGGTGGAAGAGCCCAGCGCAGAGAGTTAGCAGAGGTCAGCTGACATTGCAGTGTGCAGATGAGGAGGAGACGGCTTTGTTAGCGTTCCAGGATACCGTGTGCATCTCATGCGGAACCGTAACGGAACGTAAAGTGTCGCCAGGCTCAAAAGCACACAGCACGGTTTGGTTAATGAGCTATCAAAGCATCTGCCAGAAACCGCTAACTACTAAGCTAATTCCAAAGGCAAAGAGGTTTTTTTTTCCATGATGTTAGCATGCTACTTAAGCACCAATGCTAAATTATCTAAACTAACTAGTCAACAATTGGCATGATGCAAGACATCCCTAGTGTCGCTGCGCAACAAGAATTGTCCATCGCCCACAGAAGGGCAATGACTCACTATAGTGAGGCCACGGGAACCTCAATGTCACATTAAGACAGCAAATGCATGCAGCCCCATACAATCTCAGTGGACCATTACTGCTTCGACTTAGCCATGTAAACCTTGAGTCATCACCTGGGAGAGGCAACATTAGTGCAAGCTGAGTTGCTTTTAGTGTTTCCACGTGTATGGCACACAGCTGGTGTACTATGCAAACTCTTCGTTCTGTACTTGTATTTGCATACTTGCAAAAGAAAACAGGTGAATGTCATTTCACTCTTAAGATAAAGCTTTTCTGTAGCTCAAACAGCAAATGCCAAATTATGGGTTTGATTCCCAAGAACTGATAAAATGTAAACGTGTACCTTCAATGCAATGTAAAGTGTCTGCCAAATGCATAAATGTAAATGAGACTAAATTAACTGGTCTTTGCAACTTGATTCTAAACATTTTGAAACATTTCAGCATTTAAAGAAGAGCTATTATGCTCTTTTTACAAGATGTAAAGATGAGATAAGTCTCAGGTGTCCCCAGAATGTGTCTGTGAAGTTTCAGCTCAACATACCCTACAGACCATTTATGATATCATTTTGAAAATACACCCTCGATTTTTATGATTTTATTTCGTAGAAAACGTGGAAACCCCAAAGACATTTTAATACGTTATGCATTTTATTAGACAGGTGACTAACGCACAGAGTTGCATTATAACAGAACTTTTAACACACTCAAATGTATCCAGTTTGATAAAACGGCACTGCTTTTTCCTACATACGCATGACCGGAAGGAGCAGAAGTGATCAACTGTTGCATAACAAAAGCTCTGCTGCTTTCGAGCCGTGTATTGTGCTCATCCTTCATTAGCAATCGCTCCAGCGTCCTCGTTTCGCTTCCACAACTTTCAGCCCCACCATACTACAGTGACCTTAATAAGTCTTTATTACATTAGCTCATCCAAGAAAATTATTTATGCCTGAGTCCTGACGAATTGTATGGCTGTGAAGATGAAGACAACAACTCCCGTGATTCCACACTGAATCACGGCATCAAACTACGCCTTTAGTTCTTTGTTTGTTTTGAATATGCGCCCTCTAGTGTCAAAAACGTACATATTGCGCTTTTAATCTATCAAATACACACGTTTATGCTAAAAACACGAGATTTGAAGGTAAACAGCTGGGAAAGAAAGCACGTTTATATTAGATATGTGTGGCAGTAGCGTAATATACAGTAAATAAATTAATCTGTGCTCATCTGTGCAGCCATTGACAGAACAGTTAGCATGCTTTGCTCAAACTTTTGCCATGGCAAAACCGGTACAGCGTTGTCACATGCAAAAAGAGAATGGCTGTGCCGTGGGTGGAAATAAGCAGATTAAGGGGCGGTATTATTATAATAAGATCCCCTTCTTACTTCACAGAGGGAGCAAAATCTGAACGGCTCATTTTTTCACATGCTTGCAGAGAAAGGTTTACCAAAACAGTTGTTGTTCTTTTTCAGATTTTCTAGGTTGGTAAATACACTAGGGACCCAATTATAGCACTTAAACATGGAAAAACTCAGATTTTCATGATATGTCCACTTTAAAACTGTCCCTGATTCCTCTGTCGGCTGCTGTCCACTGCAGTTTTTAAAACTAAAGCAGTGCTGTTGCACAGGAAGAAAAAACTAAGCTCAGCTATCGCAGTACCAAGTGGATGTCCGCAATATCTGGTGATCAATATTGAGCAGTCTGTTCTTGGCAGGCCAGCAAGCGTCACATAGCTCTTCATCTCTCTCATGCCCTGCTGACAGCATCTCCTGGCATCCTTACACTTCCAGCACCGGGGCCAGCGCACACTAAAACTACGATGCTCTGCGGCTCATAAGCATCCATCATAATAAATAAAAGACTGATCCCGCGAGTGTGGTTAATGCAAGAGGAGGAGGAAAAAGACAGGAAACAGCAGCAGCAGCAAAACAACAGGCCAGTGCTGATTGACCCCAACCGTACGACTTGTTATAAGGGCAGTGACCGCCAATCAAAAGCCATGATAATTATACTGCTCATCAACTGCGCAACATGCATGTTACTAGCAGACGCACTGCTGTTATTTTGAAAAACTGGGTAACTCAGTAGCCAGAGGGCTTGTTTAGGTGCAATGTGATTTGGGTGCATTTGCATGCAAGGTGTGTGCTTATAAAATGGAATTGATTGTTAAAAAGCCTGCGAGAAACACATATGCACAATTTTTAATGCTCGAGATGCCACACAGCTTTAAAATGGGATGCACCTTGAGAATATGTCAATCTTGGCACCATCAATGCATGAAAATGCACAAACTGGACTCGTCCTCCGCTCCTTTCTGATCTACATTTGTTCCCTCTAAAAGACAGCTGCAACCTCTGGGTCACAAGCTGTCCCCTCATGTTACCATCTCGCCTGGCTTCAAGAGACAACTGCCTGTGTTCAGCGTGCCGAGTCACCTTCTAGACATAAAAAGATGCATGTTGAAAAGCCATTATACTCTGCAGCATGAGAAATCATGCCAATTGAGAACAAAAGCTAGTTGTACATGCATGAGGGAAATAAAATGAGATGAAGAGGGATTGAAATATTAGGTGCATTTGCTATCAGTGTGCAACTGCAGATCTGTTTTTTCCTCGAGAGGAGGTATTCCAAGCTTGTAAGACCTTCAGTCACTTTATCACTTCTTCCTTTCCCACAGTAATTTCCTTCCCTTCTAGTTAGCGGACATGTCAATATGTATTACTACTTAGCAGTACATGACAGCTTTATCTGCTTCACTTAGCAAGGACCTTCCACACTCTGAC
Source organism: Labeo calbasu (assembly GCA_019740295.1). NCBI lineage: Eukaryota > Metazoa > Chordata > Actinopteri > Cypriniformes > Cyprinidae > Labeo > Labeo calbasu. Next base: position 55,412 of record JAHKKF010517114.1, on the reverse strand, counting down.
TCTGAATGTAGAGAAAACCCAAGGAAAGAAAAAGAGAGGCGGAAGAAACTAAATATCAGACAAAACCAACAAGAAACACATTACCTAGGTTGTGCTTTGCTATCAAGGGAAATTCAAAGTGGAGTGAGAGGAGCAGCGCCCATGCCAAACACTGCCACTCTTATATAGCCTACGACGTATCTTCCAATGACTAGAGAGGAGGATAGTTAATATAGGTTAGGTAAGGATAGGATTCGGAATGAAATAACCTCGGCTAATACAGCCACTGTTTTCAGTAAACTTGAAGAGGTGTCAATTACCAATTTTTAAGAGGGCTGACATCTGAGTCCATCAGAGATTTTGAGATGAAAGTCTAGGAATAGCTTTGTCTGCCATTCATGCGATGAAAATGCATACTTGTATTATCAAACGCCTGGTTTAGCAACTACCGCCGATGATAAACTCTTGTAAAGGAACATTTTTCTTTCCAGTTTCACAGGCAAGTGTGAAAATGAATCTCAGACTTGAGGACTCAAAAAACCCTTCATTTTGTCACACTCTCCTGACGGTTCAAAGAGCCCCCAGTTTCTCAGATGCCACTTCCGTATTGTGTCAGAAATGAAAACCCCTTCCATCTGGAGGAGATCATTCAGATTTGATGACAATACAGATAACAGCGGCCGTCGCATTCGAGTTCAACCTGTAATTAGCTGTACCCACGCAAGGATCTGTGTGTGCCTCCGTGCTCCGGTTGAATCATCACCGTTTGATAACCTCAAAAGCTCCGCCACATCCGACGAGCTGTAGAGGTTTGGTCGCCAAAGGCGGAGAAAATAACGGAGCTGCTCGATGTGAACTACGCAGTGGGGCGCGGCGGTATGATTTGAGCCTCCTGTCGGGCCTTGGTTCTCCTTCGGTTTTCCTTTGTCTCACAAGTCAGCGTAGTAAAAATGGATTGAGGAGAAAAATGGTGACACGAGAGAATAGAGCAAGTAACGAGTGATGGACAGGCAGCATCCTGCTTCAATGCGCTTTGATGCAGAGCGCTCTTAGAAATCGTCAGTCGGCATGGAAAACTAGTCCTTGAGTGGGAACAGGTCACGGATTCTCGTTTTGCGCACAAATGAATGAATTGACTCAGGGGAGCCTGACTTCATAAGTATAATTCAGGTTCCTTGGAGGCATGCAAATGCGCAATATTAAAGGGAGAAACCCAATGAGATTTCAAAATATTAGCACATATAATTGTATGTATTTTTTGAGGTTAAACAAACCGTGTTTTAAATTCTGCCCTTATGAATCATGCGGAGAAACATTCAGATTTTGCTAATTTGGTAGGGACATTTCTTTTCCCCATTTCAAGACACTGATTGATCTCTGTCCAATTTGTTCTGGGTGGTAAGGCGCCACATGTGAAAGGCTTTTCACTCCAAGCAATTACTTGCGTCTTCTCAGTACTTGAGAGCGATGGACTAGGTACACACAGAAAAGGACAAGATGACAAACCCCTCCCATCTCAACACTCAGAAGTCCAGTACAAAATCAATAGCCGTTTGAACTGACAATTGTGACAGTACAAAAGAGCTTCTACTGGCTGTACTGACACTGAGAGAAGTAAAAAGAGGAGAGTGTGTCTACCTTTGTGTGCCTCCTTCCACCTAAATACTGGGTCAGACGAGTGAAATTAAACCACTACTGAGGAGTAAAGCAGAGTTGCTTGTAGTTACAAGAGGCTGATGTGAGGGCATAAAACTCCCAGCGAGCTCTGAACACAAAGTGTGCGATTCATTTGAAGGTGAAGTATGTCATTTTTTCTACGTCAAGAAAAAACTATGCCAATGCATAGTGCACTGGGTGGCATATTCAAGTAAGTTTTCCTGAAAAGTCAAGTTTTTGCTTTAACGAGGCAAAGTTTAGGACAGGATTGACTGGTGGGGTGTTCGAAAATGTTTTTGGAAAAATAAAAAGGTATATAATTCAACTATATGGCACTTGAGACCCAAAAATTGCACACAATCAGATACAAAAAAAATCTGAATGGAATGCATTATCGAAAAAAACAAGATGAGGACTGGTTCTATCCATCTGTTGTTGATTGGTTGATTTTTCCTTTTTAAGGTGAAATCAGATACGCATTTTCCAAGTTGGTATGATTCTTTAGGTTCTTCATGAAATGTTTGCAACATACTTTGGTTTAAAATTTGTCAAAAACAGCGACCTCTTTCGGTGCATGTCTCTTTAAATGATAATGAGCTCTGCTCACCCCACCCCTCTCCTGTTATTTGTGCATTCAGTGGTGCGTTACCGTTAAAAACAAAACTAATCTACTGCATCCAAAGGTGCCTCTGATGTCGGGAGAAAATGAAGTCTCTTATGTTCACTTTTACATTCAAATACAAAACACCTGCATTGCTTACGAGACATCGTCGCTACAGTCGCTCTAGTGCGGAGAAACTTGCGAAGTGCGTACAAATGGCCGAGGGCAAAATTATGTTAGTGTCAGTCCATCAGTGGATGTGGGCGGGGCTTGAGTAGCATGATGTCACATTGCGCAGAAAATTAACAAGGACTTAAAAACAGACTCTTAAGGTTTTGGAGGATTACAAAAGTATTGAATGGATTTTTGTATTGTAGGGTGGTTGTGCACACACCGCTAAAACACATTTATATGCAAACACCATGTAAAAGTGAATTTTGCATCCGTTGTCCTCTTTAAGTGACCCTTTGTTCCAGCCCTTTTCCCGACAAGACAAATTACGATTATTTATGCTTATTTATTGGCGATTTGTGCAAAGGCCACCAAGGCCTCATTGCATTTTAACAAGCTTTACCCACTCAAACATACAAGAACTCAGGTTGAGTTCATCTTTAATAAGACAGTAAAGAAGAAAACAATCAGCCAGTCACCTTCCTTTGCCTCTTCCTCTCTTGATGATTTGGTATTGAGATAAATAGCTTACCCTGGGGTGCAACACCTGATTGCAGCATCCAGCTCTGTCATTCTGTAGGCTCACAATCACGACGGAGGGAACAACTCATTATCTCACCTGCACTGATAAATCAGATTGGTTATCTAATGCTGCAAAAGTGTGCTGAACAACATTTCATGCTAATCAAATCAAAGGTCATCAGCAAAACATGCTCATCCACCCTGCAAGACTTAAAACTAATGCTAGGACAAATCCCACAATCAAAAGCTATTTTTTTAATATTAATAAAAGGTCAGTACTTTTCTGTACAAATTTATACAAAAAAAGACAAGACAATAAATCTTTATTCAATTAAAAAAAGAAAATCTATTTAAAATCAAATAAATTCATGTCCCAGTCAGTTTTTTCTGTTTTCTTGGTTAAATAAACATTACTTACACTCATTACTAACAAAAAGAAAAAAAACTTTTTTTTTACATTAACAATGTAATAATATTGTATTTATTAAAGCCAAGTATGAATCTCATCAGGTTAGTGTTTTTACATTTATTCCAAATTAACTCAAGGCAGTAACAATTTTAACAATATATTTTATTTAATTCTTTTTACTACTTAACTTTTAACTATTTTGTCGGCACCAACAGCCTCATGGTTAGCGTGTCGACATATAGCGCCATTGCGCTGCGGGCGATCCAAGTTCGAATCCCGGCTTGTGAAACTATTTTTTTTTTTTTTTTTTTAAACTATCAGTCAAAGTTTGGTAAATATTGGTCACAGACACAGAGATTTACTTTACATTTCATCAAGTTGATTACTCACTAAAAACTCCCACAGATCATGTTTTCATGCCATTTTAAGTCTTATTTCCATTTTTAATTCAGACTGATTTGCAAACACAGAATGCACACAAACACAAGAGGCGGGATTTATCGTATCTACCAATCACAGCCGATCATAACCTGTCATATCCAATCATATCGTGATGACGCATTATCTCCTCTCAAATGGGGAGGGGTCTGTTAAAACTCAATGGGCTCAGGGGAGTCGAAAGAGATGCTGACTCCCGCTGTATCTTTACCCGCTGGTGTTAATGTTGGACAATGATTTTTTTTTTTAAATAAGTGAGTTTTACACTTTTAAATTTATATTTTGTAACATTGGCGGTTTATTTCTGATCTATGCAAGTAGATTGGATCATGAAAGGTGTTTTTTTGAATCTGAATCTGAATAAAATCTCACCAGTGTTCATCTTCATTGCAATTACTGCTTATAATTACAGGAAAAAATTAAAAATCAAGCTTCTGTCTTGATCTATTCACTGCAGCCTCTTTCTGCGGTGCTTTAGAGTTTACAGGGTCCTTCTCTTTATTCCATGTTGCATGCTGACACATCACACCATTAATCTCCAACTATTGATCCTACATTGGAGAGAAACGCTGGGGTCCAATTAGTATCGGTTGATTGTGCTTTTGCATATTCCTCATGATGGCAACCTTTTCAAAGTACCTTAATGAGCAGAGGAGGGAGTTTGTTTTAAAGGGTGGTGGTAAATGAAAAATTTTGGCATAAACCCAAACACCTGAAGACCAAGATCTGTCACAAAGACGCACACACATAAAATGTACACGTGAAACTTAACCTCATGTCAGAGAAATATAATCCCGATGGGAACAATGTTACCACGGTCCTAATCAGGAAACCATGGCCATGACCTTAACAGGTCAGAGGTGGAGAGCATGTTCCACAGCCTCCAGTTGAATCACGCTCCAGCAAATCACTGTTGAATGTTAGAGGATTGCAGTTACTATGTTCTCAAGGTTACTTGGTCTCTTGCGTTTCTGGATATGACTACACAGAGACAGCAGCAAAATGAATTGAGAATAATCAGGGCTTAACAAAAACTGTTGTCACAGCTTTTACTTGCGCTGCCAATATTAGCACTGATCTCACACACACACACAAAAAACATGTATTTGAATGTAGCACTGGCCCAATGCTGCTAGCTGGCCCTTACACTGGCTTGGGGCCATCCTTATTGTTGAGCCCTGAAAATGTTTGCAATGGCCTCTGTGAGTGAAAAACCCACTTAACATTGTTTCAGTAGAACCTCCTAGTTTTGGAAAGTCTGCAGCAGTTTTTCCAACAAAGTCCATATGAAACTCGCACACCTTTTCCGCCCAGAGCCATAGGGATCTTACAACCCACACGCCATATTATCTTTGTGAATTGAGACATGTTTGTACTTGCTGCTACCACAAATGACATCTGAGCTGAACGGCAGTTCTGGAGGAAAAAATAAAAACAAAAAGCAATTTCTTTTTTTTCAAAAGCAATCATTCAAAAACTTGACTTGGCCATGTTATGTTTCCATCATGACCTGAGAGGCTATTACCCCATACTGCTGACAGTGACAAACCTCTGGGAAACTTCTGCTTTTTGACAAAATACAATAAGCACAAAAATAATAGGCTGCCTTAAGAAGTTTTGAAGGTACTGTAGCTGTATTCTTTTATGCAAGTAAAGAGAAATAAGGGAGAGGTTTATCTAATGTTGTAGGTAATATCTTCACTAGGGTTGCCAATTATTAACATAGTTACCATTTTCAAGCAGATCTTTTCAAGCGAACGTTCACTGATCCTGTTATTGGTCGGTAAAACGGACAGTCCTGCCTCAAACTCAAACTATAAACTGAGTCAGTGTTGGCATGTAAGGCTGGTCACGATACTTATAGCGCTGTTAACTTACAGCTGGGTCATTCAAAGTCAACTCAACCAGAGGACCCCGGCTCAAATTTTTGATTTTGCTAATAATAATTTTTCAGATCAAATGACTTGGATGGCAGCTTCATAATGTTATTTTTACATAGATTGGTAGTTCTATTAGTAAAATCTGTTGACTTTAACAATCTTTGTTACATTGTGTACCAATGGTGACCATTCAAAAATGAGGAAACGGCACTTTTCAAGTTTTACTCCAAAGTTTGCATGTCTGTAACTCAAGAAGTATTAATGATATTTTAAGGCCCTTTTAGATATTGGGACTTAAAGGTATGCAAAGTGACCATCATTTGGTTTTCAAGCACTGAAAATGGGTAATATTTAACCATCTGAATATGGAGCCTCATTGAGATCCCCATATCTCTGAGACTGAATGAAGGGCCTTGAAAATGAAGATTCCAAAAGAAAACTATAATCTAAAATCATACAGTGATATCTTCAATACTTCTTGAGTTATACACATGCAAACTTTGGAAAAAGAATATTTATGGCATTCAGACAGGTATGTTTAATTCAGTCATTTTGACAGAAGAAAACAAGACACATTTCTAGTTTCAACATTATTTCTTCTTCAAACATTCCTCTTTAAAAGAAAAGCAGCACAATATTTTTGCAAATTGACCCACATTGGGTTTTTGACCATTGAAAATGTGTACAATTTAATGATTTATGCCTAGAGACATATTGAGATTCCAGTATCTTTGGAACCGAAACATATAGGGCCTTAAAAATGGAGATTGTAATAGAAAAGTTAGTTAAGACCCAACATCTAAAAGGACATTAAGATATCTTAAATACTTCTTGAGTTACAGGCATTGAAACGTTGGAGTAAAAACTTGAAACGTGCCATTTCCCCATTCTCTGAATGGTCACCATTGGTACACAATATAACAAAGATGGTTAAAGCCAACAGATTTTACTAACAGAACTACCAATCTCTGTGTAAAAATGATGCTGCCATCTTTCTGAAGTCATTTTTACCCCATGTAATTTGGCTCTGAACCTCAAGTGAAAATTGCCTTTCTGACCCCCCTCTACAAAATAGTGGATTACTCAGTAAACATTCATCCATGACATTTAATATTTTGGCTTTCATTACTATACATGTTTATTTTTCTTCAGATAAAAATGTTAGCAAAACCAAAAATTTGAGCTGGGCAAGTTTCTGAAATTTGGTTGATTTGACACGGAATGACCCAGTTGTCTCTAAGCTGGCACAGTATTATTTTAATATCAAAACAAACATCAAAAATACTCTTTAAAACAATTTTAAAGTCTATATAACCTCAAAAACAAATACTTTAAAGTTTCTCTGAAAAAACTACCTGATTATAATGTGAAAATGTCCGAAGGTCATGTGGGTTGACCAGCATACATCTGATTGCAGCATGATGGGGGCACTGAATCACCCCGCTTCAATTCCAATTCCCCTCTCTCATTTTGCTTTCTCATCCTAGCCAGAGGAAATCACAAGTACGGAATAATGGTGAGGCAGTGATAAGCACGTATGAACGCACAAATGTGATGCCTCCACTCCTCCTCACACACTTCTATAAAAATCCACAATTACCGATTTCAAGAGGCAAATATCATCATTCGGCTTCAGGTGTGGAACCGACATTAATCTGTTGTTCTAGCGGTTCAGCTGCTTCAAAACAGATCAGATAGCAAAACAAGCATGTGCTTTTGCGAATGACTACAGGCCATTCCCCATTCATAACGAACAGAGACACTGAGACAATGTAACACGTCATACCATCCTGTTTTTGCTTTGTGTTTATACGATCTTGATTACTGACTCATTTGTTTAATGCAACACATATGGGCACTCAGCTCCAAACGCTGAAAGGCAAGCAGAATTGTATCATGACATATTGCAAACAACAGCCCTGGAGTCTTTCATAAAAAAAAAAAAAAAAACATTTTCCATATAACAAAAACACAATACAAGCTAAATAAATTAATAAATCAGGTGCAAGAGACAAATCAAATGGTCTAATTATGAAATCAACCTTCAGAGTGAATATTTTTTCTTAACTGATAAAGACAGTGCTGACGTTCAATACAAATATGCAATAAAAACTTACAGGTGCCAACTATAAAGTCCTCCCATGACTTTACCAAAATCTTGATAATCTGAAGCCAGCATAAAATGCTCGATAAATGTCCTCCATTATGCACCTCTGTAAAACGATAAGCATATAATCAGTATGTTGAGGCAGACACTGCAAGAAGATCTGACTTGTGTCACATCGTTCAAACCTGCTCGTACATCATATTTCAGGTATTTCTGGCCGCTGTTATAAATTGAATACTCTCATTCGATCCATCACCAAGTCCAGAGATCTGATTAAATGATCTTAATAGCTCAGATGATGAATTGCATCTTTACCTAACGTTAGGATGGATGCACTGCCTTGAGGTGCACGGACAAGCACACCTGTACGCTCAAGACCCAAGTATTAAACGCAGATAGATATCCTTAAATTCAATTACGAAAAGCATGATAAAAACGTAAACCTATTTGTTCCAACAACCGCAGTCCTGCAGCGCACAAGAGAAGCAGCATCTAAGAGACATATAAAGCTTTACCCTCCGTGCCCTAGATCTCTCTACCCGTTCAATACAAAGACACAGAGGAGGAGGTGGAGGAGGCTTGCAAGCCATAGCAGTACCACACCGATCCAAGGACACAGCATCATCCACAGCTTCTTGCATTATCCCCTTTTTGTATGAGGGGGCTCATTCGGCCCCCGCTGGTTCCCCTCAAACCCAATTACATGCCACATTGCCAGGCAGCAGGGCACCAGATCACAAGTGCCAGCGTGCTGAAGATGGCACTAACGCCATGCAAAATGTGGATCTGCAGCACTCCAATAAAGTCTAAATACTTGGCATTAAAATTGAATGTACACCATATATAAACCATACTGACTCACACTGTGGTGGCTACATGTGTGTTTTGTTGTTCGCCTGCGAGTGGCTTAAAGTAACCTAGTCTAATAAAATAAACCTTTACGTTTGCATTCTAAACAGACTCTATAAAAAGGATGTAAATGCTTTTACAGAGTCTCAAGGAAGCATGGCTCATGCACAAGCAACAATGACACAATGGTGAAATGAAATTCATCAGTACTGAGTCATGATGACAATGGCCAAACGTTCACATTCAACACCTGAGAGGGATGTTTAAGCCATCTAAGAAATGCAGAGGTGATCTCAAATATACCTCTCCACACAAGGTTTTTTTTATAAAGGTATCTCAGAACCACATATGTCAATGCAAATGTGTAGTGTACGGACATCGGAAAATAACCCCATTTACAATCACACAAAAATACACAACCCATCCAGAACGCATCCATTTTTCTGGTTAGAAACCCATCCATGCACAACTTAGGGAAATGCTAGAAAGAGCCAGGCTTGCCATTTCCATTTATATATTCATTTTCCTTGTTAATTTATTCAACCTATTACTGTTGCAACCGTTGCAATGAACTGCAACTTCTTGTAATGTTTGGAAGGAAATTCTCCTTGCCCCGAAACAGGTTTTTTAGAATTTCTTTGAATTTCAATAACTACCTATCTCACACAACAGATGAAATGACATTTGTAACAACACAAATAATATAGATATTCCAAATAAGGTGCTTATATGACTCAGAAATGTTATTAGCATAAAACACACCAGCAATCTAATTCAGTATGTAAACAAAATCGTATTTCTTGTAATCAAATTAACATGCTTACACAGCATATGCATAATCAGAATACAGTCATATTCCGATCTTAATCGGAATATTCTTACGCGTATAAACAATCAACTGACCCTTTCCAAATACCTACCTATATAATCCAATAAAAACAACACTGCATCAATACTTCCCATAAGTATAACAAACATTATCTTTACACCGACAAACCACGTGTGCAAACATATTTCACCGTCCTCTGAAACATGATCACTCCACGCTGCTTTGATTTGATTCATTATAAGCTCATGCTCGGTGTACTCTGCCTGTTTGCTGTGGGCAAGTGCATCTGAGTGCTTCCCCTCACCATTCAGACCCGTTTCACTCGACATGCATGGCTGTGATGGATAAGATTTCGTGAGGTGCTGAATAGTGAAATTCTGTCGGCGAATTCTAACACAATATCACCTGGGCGTTAAGAAACAGTCAAAAACAGTACTATTTACACACCTTAAACGTTAAATAAAAAGGACTACAGGCGGCAACGAGCTGCAATTCATGCCCTACGGCTATGGAGACTTTTATAAGCCCATATAATAGACAAACACTAGTACAATCACACAATTGCATTGGTGTGTATTATACATTAGCTATAAGAATAGGAAATGAACTGTCACATACTGCATAGGCATGGTTATCAACCAAGCCAAGTGGAAGCGACAGAAATGTCATGACTGTAGGCAACATTTTTTACGCTGAGTATTGTGAACATCAAATTTACTATCTATACTATCAATATGGGCGGTGTATTGGCAACAGTAGAGATCCAAATGCATTCAAGGAAGCAATAAAAGAGGGAAGTAAACGTAAACAGCTTGTAAAATGTCGATTTAAGGAAAGCAACCGGCCGAACAAGTGCATTACTACGGAATTCCTCGCGGCGGGCGCGGTATTATCTCTCAATCCACTGATCACCAGGAAAAAGTTGATACAACATAGCGCCGAACATTCCAAACATTTCGCGCCAAACATCAACAGTTTTAGTGTAACAAACAAACCGCGAAACCATAACAATAAATAGAACGCGCCCCTGAAACAACACCCGTGCAAAAGCAAAACTATTAAAGCACTGCTTTCCATACCTCCTTCTTGGTCGGCTTGCAAGCAAGCGGGGATATTTTTCTTCCAGCCCGGCATTTCGGTGGCGTCGTGTGCATTCAGGGGCTAAATCTCAGGCGCATTTCACTGACGGCACAGGCGTGCATTTCCCCGCGCCTCGTCCCTTCTATTCACTGGCAGCCGGTGTAATTGAACGCCGTGTCTCCCTCAGCCTCGTTGTGGAGCCGAGCTTGGGGGTGTGAGCAGACACACGAACGTGAAGGTGCCCACTACAACCCACTACAATAAAGTCTTTCGCTTTCCTACCTTCACCGAACCTAGAATTTTCTCATTATTTTGTCACGGTAAAGCTTCACACTGCAGCCCCCAGTAGGCTACAAATGTAAACGTCACCCCACACACGTTTCTATTAGTCTGTAATGAAGTGTAATTGTGTACACTGGGGCTAATGGTCTATTCCACTGTTTTAAAACTGTGTGTGTGGTTGCATTCATTCACATCTTAATGGGGTGGGTTGTTGATGTGGGTGTGAGGCAGTGTCAGAACTGAACTTTTTTTTTTTTTAGAGGCAATATTTGCCCCGTGGAATTGATTTTCTTTGCCTTTGTGATGGTTTATTGCTTTTCTAGCCAGGTAAAGCATAGTATGCTGTTAATTTAGTTCAGATACTTTAACAGAATCAATTTAATGTAATACATTTCCATCTGGACCATTATGGTTGTTAATTATAAAATCAAATAAACAGCAAACGGGTCAATAACATTAAATTAGCTTTTTGTCTGGATGTAGTACGTAATTCAAAAAACACATTAAAATGCGATTCGTAAAATGACTTTCAATTTCTGAATTAAAAGTCATTTTGATATGCGATAACTTGAAAAGATTTTAAAGTAAATATCACTTGTTTTGACACGGATTCAGTGAAAGTATTTTACTACTTGATGGTTACACCACTTGACGTTTTTACAGTCAATAAATCAAAGTGTTTGTAGAAAATGGTGCAAAGTTATTCAAAAATGTATTCTTATATCCCTCTGTAACTGTAAATGGTTCTGATTGGCTGTTAGTTGCAAAGCATTATGTTCTGTTGCAGAGGTGTAGTACCTTTAACCAAGTGCTTTTTTAACATGTGTTTAATTTAACCTTAATAAATGTGTTTTATTATAAACCCAATACCACCGCAAATTAATTATGTCAGATGTTCAGTAGCACATTAATTTATTAAAGTAGCCTTTTTACACATTTTAAGTATCTTTTTACACCTGTGTGAACTAAAAAATTAGGAGCATTAGGAACATGATCCATATCTTAGTGTTTCCAACATCGATTTGTAATTTATGAAAGCTGCATTAATCTTTCTACCTAACTGTTCATTGCTTGCAGTAAGCGTCGGCCCACCTACAGTAATTGTGCAGCAGTTTACCGTTTCAACCTTTAACTATCTCCTGGTGAGTGGGTTTCAAGAGCCTAATGTGCTGAACTCAACTTTAATTAACCGTTTATTTCAGTGAGCTGGTAATTTAATTACATCTGCTTATGTAACATTTTCAGCTCAGTATTTCATGTTACTGGATTAGGGGCTAAATATTTGCAGAATAAAGAGATAAATTAATACTTCAATTAATGTTATCAGTGAAATATTTGGTGTAAATTTTCACATCTGATCCCAATCACATCTACTGTTATTTAAGTTCAACAGCACTAGAGGAGCAAACACTGGAAAAACAATTATTAGTATTAGATTTTTATGGAAAAAAAAAAAAAAAAAACAATTTTCGGCATATTGTGCTTTTTTTAGTTCTCTTCAGGGAGCACCGCTTGTAGCTAACCCTGCAGCCCTAAACAGCTGGTTGCTGTCTATGTTGGTGGTCTCCACTGACATAAAGCAACATGGCACTCCATGCTTCCTCTAGTATGTACACACAGCCACTGAGAAAAAAGCTTCCAAATAAATGTAGGTTAGGTGACGTTGCTTCTTAGTGGGCATTGTGACACATCATCATCGGCCTACTTTTTCTCAGCCCCTGCTGTTTTTTTATTCCTTATGTGTTCCCTCCCCCTTCTCATTCCCTGTCTATCCATCCGCCAGGGTGCCCTGGCGGCTTTACACGCGCTGGAGCGTAGACTACGGGGCAAGGCCAGTCTGTAATGAGTCGGGTCGGGCAGAGCTCATCCTCATTCTGAAGCCTTTCTTCCATCCTTCCATTTTGCCATCCATCCATCCATTCGTCCCTCAGGCTGCATACGGAGTAGCATATCATCCACTGAGATGATACAGCAGACAGGAAGTGGAGAGGGGAAGAGGGGTTAGTATGAGGGACTGCAGTGACCTTACTTAGTGGCTCCCAAGGCCTAATTTTTTTCACTGGTCGGTGTAGAGGTGAAGATGTTTAGAGGCAGGGCAGAAGTGTGAATGGTATTGTATTATACTTGGGAGGGATTTTATTTGGAAACACAGGTGCAGCCCAAGCTTGATGTTCCTTATAGATCCTATTAATACATGTATTAATAGGAACTAGAAGGGTTAAGCACATTGTGCCAGAGGATGACGACTCAAGGCTGCATATAAAATGCTGTTTTGTGACCTCAGTCTTTAATGGGTGGTGAGGGAAATCCAGAAAACTACTTTAGAGGTCTTCTCAATGCCATTTTTATGTTTTCAGGTAGGTGTAGAGGTGAAGTGTTAAGAGGCAGGGCAGAAGTGTGAATAGTATTGTATTATACTTGGGAGGGATTTTATTTGGAGATACAGGTGCAGCCCAAGCTTGATGTTCCTTATAGTTCCTATTAATACTTGTATTAATAGGAACTAGAAGGGTTAAGCACATTGTACCAGAGGAAGACGACTCATGGCTGCGTATAAAATGCTGATTTGTAACCTCAATCTTTAATGGGTGGTGAGGGGAATCCAGAAAACTACTTTAGAATTCTCCTCAATGCCATTTTATGTTTTCAGGTAGGTGTAGAGGTGAAGTGTTAAAAGGCAGGGCAGAAGTGTGAATGGTATTGTATAACACTTATGAGGGATTTTATTTGGAGATACAAGTGCAGCCCAAGCTTGTTGTTCCTTATAGTTCCTTATAGTATAGGAACTATAATGGTTAAGCACATTGTACCAGAGGATGACGACTCAAGGCTGCATATAAAATGCTGTTTTGTAAGCTCAATCTTTAAAGGGTGATGACGGGAATCCAGAAAACTACTTTTGAGGTCTCCTCAAGGCTATTTTTATGTTTTCAGGTAGGTGTAGAGGTAAAGATGTTATAAGGCATCCTAGTTCCTATTCAATACATGTAGGTATTAAAAGGAACTATAAGGGTTAAGCACATTGTGCCAGAGGATGACGACTCAAGGCTGCATTTAAAATGCTGTTTTGTGACCTCAAACTTTAAGGGGTGGTGAAGTCCAGAAATCTACTTTAGAGGTCTCCTCAAGGCCATTTTTTGTCTTCAGGTAGGTGTAGATTTGAAGATGTTAAGATGTTAAGATGTTAAGAGGCAGGGCAAACGTGTGGATGGTATTGTATTACACTTGAAAGGGATTTTACTTGGAGATACAGGTGCAGCCCAAGCTTGATGTTCCTTATAAGTTGATAGGAACTATAAGGGTTAAGCACATTGACTCAAGGCTGTGTATAAAATGTTGTTTTGTGACCTCAATCTTTAAGGGCTGGTGAGAGCAATACAGAAAACTACCTTTGAGATCTCCTCAATGCCATTTTTGTTTTCAACACCTGTTTTTGTACAGTACTTGAACAAAAATGTAAGATTTTTTAGCCTTCACTATAGGTTGCTGTTTGAACAAATGCCTCCTCAAGACAATATAGGTGGTTTGTTTCCACATGCATCCAATGTTTATATTGGTCAATCACCCCTAATCTGTTCTGTTAATGAAGCGTGATGCTAAATGTGGCATTTGTGGGCCTTCACATGGTGGCTATATAAAATTCCTGATGCGTAGCAGTTATTTGACCCATTCTATCTCTCATTACAAACCAGTTTTCATTATTGTTTGGGACAAAACATCCAAAATATTATCAAGGAATAGCAGTTCATAATAAGATACAGTTTTATGCACTGCATCTAAAAATGCATTGAAAGTCTTTCAATTGCCATTTTATATTGGAATAGTAATAATGATAAAGTCATAACTGGAAAGGGAATAACTGTTCTCTTTAGAAATAGCTTCATAATTGAAAAGCATTTCTCGTTCTTCAGAAGCACGGTTCTGACAACACGTCCTGAATAACGATTTCCAAAAAGTTGCAAACATTTCACAGTTTTTCCATCATGGTCCAAACGTTTCAGCTTTTACCTTCCAGGCAATTGAACTTGTCATCCACCTTGTCCATAATACGCTTTCATTTAACTGCAGAGGAAGACAGCAAAACAATTATTGTCACATTTTGATGGATATTAATACGAACATGTTTCTGAGAAACTTTGATGTGATAAATCACAGAGCTGCTATTTCAGCTGTGACGAAGGACGCTAGACGTGTGTATTTTAAATAAACTTTCACCATTCAACCTGTTTAGCAATGATTAGAACGCTCTGTAATTATCATGCACTTGTTATGAAATAACAACCAGCAGGCATCGATTTTGACGTCTTGTCTTAGTATTGGCATGCTTGCATACCGAATGATGGACTGCCTCATTTAAAGGTGTAATCGAAAGACAAGCAAGCCGCCATTACTGCTCTTAACTGTCAATGCTAATAACAGCCATTCACCCAACTGTGATTTATGAGATGACCTTTCAGGCAGGACACACGGTTATACCCAACTCTAAATACACACCCAGCATGCCTTGAGCTGAATTCCCATTCACTCTCAGCGGTGCTGGAGATAGCAGTTGGCACCACCTGGGTTCAAGGCCAGTGAAGCTCTCTGTGCTGTAAGTCTGTAGAGCTGAGCAGATGGAGTCTAAAGAGAGGGAGCATAAATAAAGAATACAGGGGAGATGGTGAACGTACAGATGGAAAGAAAGCGAATTCTTTGCTCCCGAGGAGGTACCCGAAGCTCTGCCGAGAGAGCTAAAATCGCAAATTCGCATGCAGGTCTTGCAGTAGAAACCGACTCCCACTGCTGCTGAGAAAGGCCAGGCTTCGCACCACGTCTGCCTGTGCACAATGTAATTCACGGCCCCGTGGCAGCGCTTCAAGTCTCACGGGGCAATCAAAGGCAATATGATTTCTGCTTCAATCAGAGCGCTTTAGTGCCCATTACACTTCTTGTATGCGTGGCCAAATAAAAATCCAGTGGCGGTGTACTTGCTCTTAGCAGCCAATAAGCTGCCGAGGGACAGATATTGAAAAGCCTAGATGAAGCCAAGGAGAAAATCAAGAGAACGTGAAAAACAACAAAAGGGATATGTGCTCAACTACTCGGGGAGAAATGAAGAACAAAATATTCAAAAGAAATTCAGGATCACTATGACTAGACAAGGCTATTGACTTTCTGTGACAGTCCTTGGAGTTTTTTATGAACAATACTCCAGCTCCAGGAAGACGTCCCTGAATCATACACTGTTCTGCCTTAATAGGAACAAAAGCAAAGAGGACGTCCTCTGTCCTACAAACAGATTCATTCTTGTGGTTTCTGAAACAAGGTGAAGCTTGAATATTGGGGTTTCTAGTGGGCAAAAAGCTAGTAATTGTAAATTATGACAATATATTTAAAACAATTCTAGAAGGCATTAAAATACTGTCAAATTTTGCAACAAGAGTAGTTCCGTCAACATGTTGACATATAAAATAGTCAGTACTATTTTCACTCCTATTTGGCACTGCTGGAGTGCAGAGAACAGTCCCTGTGAGACCCACCGCTCTAGACAGTGTAGTCACGCATCCTCTGCTGTGTCAGAAATGGCCGGCAATAATTTTGTCTTTATTTGGCTTCCCCGTCTAAGGCTTGTCAAGTACCCTGATGTTCAATGAATCAAAATGACAACTAGCGGCAACTGCGAAACTCGGAGGCACGTCGGGGTTTTCTGCTGTGTTCTGCTGTAAGGCCTAGAAACATCCACTGCAGAGTCAGCCACTAATCCAAACGCATCATGACAACTCATGACATCATTGTGTGCTTCTGTAGCTTTTAACCTCTGAAAGTTTTAAATGTACTGTCTGTGATGACTCAAAGTAATCTCCCCAAGGCCTTGGATCCATTAATGAACGCTTCATATGAATCATGTTTGGTAGGATGAAATCACCTGAAAATGAAATTCTGTCATCATTTACTCATCCTCTTTTCATTCCAAGCCTGTATGGCTTCTTTTGTAAAATGCAAAATGAGAAATTTTGTCTTTTTCATGCAATTACTATGAAATGGGACTAAAGATTTAAAATCTAAAAAAAGGACATTTCAGCCAAAAATGAAAATTCTGTCATTAATTACTCACCCCCATGTCGTTCCAAACATGTAAGACCTTTGTTCATCTTTGGAATACAAATTAAGATATTTTGGATGAAATTCGACAGCTTTTTGACCCTGCACAGACAGAATTGCAACTACCACGTTCAAGGCCCGGAAAGATATTCTTGTAGCTTCATAAAATTACGGTTGCAGCACTGATGTCACATGGACTATTTTAATGGTGTGCTTATTACCTTTTTGGGCCTTGAACGTGTCAGTTGCGTTGCTGTCTATGCAGAAAGCTCTCGAATTTCATCAGAAATACTTTTATTGTGTTCTAAAGCTATTACAGGTTTGAAAAGACACGAGGGTGAGTATTTACTGGCAATTTTTGGGTGAACTGTGCCGTTAAAATGGGCTGTAAAGACCCATAAAAGTGTTATAAAATTCATGAGTCATGCTTAAGTCTTATGATAGATTTGTGCGAAGAACAGACCAAAATCACTGAGTCACTGAGTTGAGAATGAAAAGTTGATTAGTTAAACAAATCATTCTGATAGGTCTTGTGAATTTATTCACTGAAATAATCTAATTTAAAAGACTGATTTATACATCTCATGAACTTGGGCATGAAATGCTAGAATGGCTGTCAGGATTTTTAGTTAATGATTAAAATTTAAAGGAGAAGTCTACTTCCAGAATATTTTTTTACGTGTCTTTCTTCAGTCGTAAAGACATTATGTTTTTTGAGGAAAACATTTCAGGATTTTTCTCCATATAATGAACTGCTATGGTGCCCCGAGTTTGAACTTCCAAAATGCAGTGTAAATGTGGCTTCAAACGATCCCTAATGCGATTGTAAACGATCCCAGCCGAGGAAGAAGGGTCTTATCTAGCGAAACGATTGGTTATTTTCATAAAAAAATACAATTTAAACACTCTCAAAGGCTCGTCTTGCTTTGCCTGAACTCTGTGTATTCTGGTTCAAGACAGTTAGGGTATGTCAACAAACTCCAGTCGTATTTTCTCCCTCAACATCAAAAATCTTTTTGAAAATCATCCCACATCGCTGCAGAAGTACCGTAGTCTTTAAAAAGTGAACATGCAAAGAAGATCAAACTTTTATCTTAACAAAAAAAGTAAAACAGCGATATAGGGCGATTTTGAAGTTGAGGGAGAACATGAGATGGGAGTTTTTAGACATAACCTAACCGTCATGAACCGGAAAAAAAGTTCAGGCAGTGACAAGACGAGCATTTGACATTAAAGAGTATATAAATTGTATTATTTTTATGAAAATAACCAATCGTTTTGCAAGATAAGACCGCATTTGGGATCATTTGAGGCCACATTTAAACTGCATTTTCGAAGTTCAAACCCGGGGCACCATAGAAGTCCACTATATTGATAAAAATGTTGAAATGTTTTCCTCAAAAAAATTTCTTTACGACTGAAGAAAGAAAGACATGAACATCTTGGATGACAAGGGGGTGAGTATATTATCTGTAAATTTTTGTTCTGGAAGTGCACTTCTCCTTTAAGAATATAGCTGAATATAGCACTCAAGACATATGGACACTTTTGTGACACTTATGTGATGGTGATGTTTTGTCATTTTGGAGCTTGAAAGCCCCAGTCCACATGTATTATTTTAAAACAGAGTGACCAGGATGTTCAATAACTCACCTCAAGTTATCAGAATTGTAAGTTTAGAAACAAGACTACTTGCAGTGTTTGCTTCTGTGCTGAAATGGACAATGACGGAAAGAACACAAAGGCCCCAAGCATCTGAATCACTAGACTGGGAGATCAATAAACGTACCAGTAGAACCTCTGAAAGAGAGGAGACAAAGGCCTGATGTTACGCAAGAACAGTGCAGCATTTCGTTTACTGAATAAGCAATTGTTGAGAAAAAAAATAATTGTTTAGAAAGTTTAAAAAATGTGCTAAAACTGCCTTAGCAACTGCCCTCAGAAAATATCTTGTTCAACCAGTAAATTCTAATCAATTATTGATCAATTACCAATGCATTTATGATTTAACTCTCTCATATGTAGTGTTAAATGATTCTTGTTATTAATTAAACTTTAAAAACTTTTGATCTTGATGGCTTCTTGATGAACGAAATCAGATCTACTAAGAAGCAGATAATTCAATACTTGCTGCTCACACAAAAACCCACAGCTCTCTTTGATATTCTTTACAGATGAATCCTTTGTGGATCCTTTACATGCTCTGTGTGACTTTGTGTGAGTATGTGATTGTTTTAGCAAACAAGGGATGCAGAGAGAACACTTTTTAATAAGACACAGTTGTTATGCAAGCGTTACAAACATCAATTCTCAGAAGACCATCTGAATACAAAATGGTTTGTGTCCCTGTGACAAACAGAGAACAGTATTGTGCTTTAAAGTAAGAAAAGTGTTTAACAGTACAGTCGCATGCTGCTTTAATGCTTAGATATTTCATTGAGAATTTGTCATTCTGCATCAGATATCCAATTCAACATATATTTCCATCTCAAATAGCTGTTAGCCAACAGACACATCGCTATCAGTTTTGGAGACACTAAAGACCAAATTATGAAATAAAATATGATCACACATGGCCCGTGGTCCTTAAATTTCAAACCCAATTAAATCACCAGCTTTAGAAAACAGCTTTCTCTAAGGTCTTGCTGTCAACATTAAGGCTTCATTGGGTGCTTGGTTAATCAAATGTGAATTAGATTAAGCTCTTTAATTAGCTAAATGTGTTGAGAATAAGAGTGGGTTGGCCAAGAATGAGTCTAATTAGGCAAGGCCAAAATTTGCTGGAAAGGACATGACAATGTCAAGTGATGAATTACAGAGAACATGGTTTTCTTCCACCTCTGTTTACTGCGTGACACTAAATTCGTAACAGTATCTTAAATCTGGAAAATGTATATTACTAAAGGAGATGTTTTGTTTATTTCTCTATTATTTTTAAATTAGCTCTGTTTAGCCACAGACATTTCTTACCAATTACCTTGTAATAGGTTATTTTAGACACTAATGTATTACTTCCTGTTGCAATATCCCTTAATATATAGCTGCTGTAAATACACTATATATGAATTGATGTATTAGAGCTGCATCACGAATTTAGGCTAAATAAACAATTAAATATCACCTTCATATGATAAAGTAATATCACCTAGACAATTGTGGCCCAACCATGATTTCTTTGAATATGATACTGCTTTTATTTCAACAGACAAGAAACTACTTTCTTACACCCAAGGTTCAGGATTTGCCATTTGTGGTTCAAAAGATATGTCCAAGCCTTCGTTATTAATTAAAACAGTCATGTTAGATCCAACAATGACAGCTTGCACTGCACTGCTTCAGATAAGTTATTGGAGTAAATGAGGCAGCACAATTGTGTGATTTTTTTTTTCAACTGTTCAATAAACAAGAAGTTATTATTGTGGAACATAACATTTTTAGACACAATATTGCCATTTACTACTGCTGCCAACAAAAATAGTCTCAAACAAAGTCATATGAATGAATGACACAATGATTTGCTCATAAAAACAGAGGCTACATACAAAGCTGCATGCTTCCCTATTGTATAATAGAAAAAAAATCATATTAGAGTAGGCAAAAAGTGCCTGGATGACCTACTACTTCCAGCGAAATTCCGAAGTCTGCATACTATGGACACTTAACTGTCCCATGAGTCCGTAAAATTTCACTTACTACATAAACAGTCGAGAGATGACTGACAGGACGATGGTGAATGTTTTGCAGATCTTGAGCACCACTGACAAACATCTAATCTGTAAAAATAAGTACTTCTGTTTTGTGGTAAGAGTACCTGTGATTATGAATCTTGAAAGTGAAAGTAAAAAGTGAGCACGCATTTAAAAAAACGATTTCAATGCCCGCATACTGATAGTGGCTCCCTGATACCATCAATTTATATACTGTATAATTACCCAACAATATAATTGTGAGAGAAAGCACTTAAATATATTTTTTCCTGCCGTCTCGTATTTATTCCTTTTAGGGGTTCCATAGTACAGATCATTTCCTTTCTGAAGACGGTAAGCGGATTCGGGCGCATCCCTAGAACCACAAATTAACACTAACCATAGTTTAACCATGGTATTTGTAGTAAAACTGTAGGTTATACAAATGGTAATCAATACGCCAAAAACATGGTTGTTACACTTTTACTACAATAAAACCATGGTTAATTCTTGTAAGAGCGAGGCAACTGACACTGGTAGGCCATGTGACAGTGACAACATGGCCAATGTAGTATGTTTAGATTACATTCATACTATATAGAACATACTTTTTAGCTGCCGCAATGTAAGAACTTCAGAGTAAGTATGAGTATGTGATTTTAATGCACCCTAATACTTTATTCATTTGTGAATCAATCAATGTTTTTGAACAAATAGTTTAAATGAATCTCACTGTCTCACTCATAAAAACAGTCACTTGCTGTCACCTAGCAGAAAGTAACCTGCAGAAAGCATCACTAGCTGAGTTTCCATCCAAAGTTGAGAATTTAGAATATTAGAATTAGAATATTGGATGCTATGGTAGGAGACCCAGGAGGACACCACTGCTGACACAAAGGCATAAAAAAAGCAAGACTGGAGACTGCCAAAACTTATGTGACAAAACCACAATCCTTCTGGGAGAACGTACTGTAGACAGATGAGACAAAAGTAGAGCTTTTTGGTAAAGGACATCATGGCACTCTTTACAGAAAAAGAATGGCCTTCAAAGAAAAGAACACAGTCCCTACAGTCAAACATGGTGGAGGTTCAAAGATGTTTTGGGGTTGCTTTGCTACTTCTGGCACTGGATGCCTTGACTGTGTGAACGGTATCATGAAATTTGATGATTACCAAAGAATTTTGGGGCGCAACGTAGTGCCCAGTTTCAGAAAGCTGCGTCTCCACCAGAGGTCATGGGTCTTCAAGCAGGACAATGACCCGAAACACACTTCAAAAAGCACTCACAAATGGTTACAAACAAAGCGCTGGAGAGTTCTGAAATGGCCAGCAATGAGTCAAGATCTGAATCCTATAGAATACCTGTGGAGAGATCTCAAAACGGAAGGCAGTGGAGCAGTTTGCAAAAGAAGAGTGGTCCAAAATTCCAGTAGAGAGGTGTAAGAAACTCATTCATAGTTACAGGAAGTGACTAATTTCAGTTATTTTTTCCAAAGAGGGTGCTACCAAATATTAAGTTAAGGGTGCCAATAATTTTGTCCAGTGCATTTTGTGGGTTCTGTGTGGAATTGTATCAGATTCCAGTGCAAACAACAAAAAATAAAAATAAACACGTGAGTACCAAAACATTTGCAACTGCAACAATCTTCTGAGAGAAGGGTTGCATTTTCTGACAGAATTGCAAGGGTGCCGATATTGTATATCATATTGTAAATCCTTTTAAAACCAGAGTATATTTAGGTATCTTACTCATTCAGGGCTCTGTACTTGTTGACAATCGTTAATCAGTGACATGTATATGTTCTCCATCAACCTGAGGTCTCGGAGCAGGTGGTGAGGTCAAAGAGGTTGTGCTGGAAGGTGCTTTATACCTTGCATTACATCCCCTTTGGGAGCCTTTGGGCTATTCCGCTGTGCTCTGTGTTTACGGCATTGATTAATCAGAGAGCACGCCTGCAATGAGGCCACACACTCATACACCTATACCCTCGCATTCGCTCCTGCGGGCAACATCCCTTGAGGGCTCTGAGCTATTTCTCACTGTGAATCAGGAGGCAGAGAGAGAGAGAGGCCCTAAAGAGAGCACTGCTGATGAAGAGCTAGATCAGACATTGTGATAGACAGACTCAAGGAGGATGATGGAGAAGTGTCTAAGAATACACGACCTTGTTTAAATGCCCTTTGCAGTTCATTTAGCTGCTGTTGACCAATCAGGAATTCAGTGGCTCTTGACAAGTACATGGTGATGGGTCAAACATTAAGGACATACACCACATGTAGTGTCTCTAAAGGCCTTGTAAATGTAAATGTAAACGGAATGAGCATTTTAGGTCAGGGCCGTATATCAGTTTGATTAATGCTGCTGTAACAATGACTCTAATAATGGTAGTAATTCAGACGTGGGTATAAAAAACTTTGACTAAGCAGCTGTCGGAAGCAACATGGTGTCCATATTAAAAGCGGAGTTTGTGGCTGTGAAGGAAATATGAAGACAAACACTTCCGATGAGTCATTGTAGCGCTTGCTCCTGCTGTCTCACTTTATGTCTCTGTCTTTGCTTCATAAAGTCAGCTGAGGTAAACAGCTTGATAAAGCTGAAGTGTGTAATAATGTGGATATTATATATTCTCTTTAGTCCAGCTGAAATGAATAGTTAAACAAATGATGAAAATATCTTAATTTCAGTTTCTTCCTCAGTGTGAAATCACACACTTCACCTTTAATAAACCAAAATAAAGGGGTGATGAAATGAGCCATGTTACTATTTCACAATCACCCGTGTGCTTGTTTGAGATAGTGACGATGAAGTACAAGAAACGTCTGTATGTATAGGAGCCTGTAGTAATGAAGTGCTCCGCTGAGAGTTTGCCTTGAAGCTCTTTATATTGAGCAAATAACGTCTTTGCTATTACCATGTAGTCATGGCTGACATCCAATGTGGCCTATGAATTCCAATGTGTTTTTTTTTTTCAGTTTAATGAGTCTGTTACTTGACTAGCAATTTATGTTGAGTGTTGGGCCAGGAAATTAAATTTAATTTTAATGTTAAGTGCAACAAGGGGTGGCCATTGCTTGAGTAGAACGCAATTACCTCAATTCAATAAGTCATTAATGCTCCATAGATTGCAGCACTTTCAAAACAAGAGGTCATTTGTAATTTCCAGATTGCATGTAGCAGAAAATTGGGGGAAAAGTTTGAGAAAGCAATTGAGAGCGGAAAGGGGGAGAGAATTTATGTTGTAGAACAGAATGCTGGCTGACTTTTTAATACCGAAAATAAAAAGAAAGGACAATTACAATTTGATAATCGATTACGGTTCCCCTGGGTTCACTGTAAACAGACGGTTCATCATTAAACTCCCTTTATGGCTATTCAACCT
Source organism: Labeo calbasu (assembly GCA_019740295.1). NCBI lineage: Eukaryota > Metazoa > Chordata > Actinopteri > Cypriniformes > Cyprinidae > Labeo > Labeo calbasu. The sequence continues at coordinate 31,462 of JAHKKF010517114.1, read as the reverse complement.
TGTTGTCATTATTCAACTCCACAGAGCCATCGCTGCCTGTGTAATTAAATGATTTTTGAGCCTCAAATTGTAATTAACCCAATTTTAAGGACATATTTTATCTAACCTTCAATTTTTAAAATCGTAATTGGGTTTCTTCTGGTCTTTAGTCTACGAGTGTTAGCTTTGAGTAAATCTGTTTGCAAAAACTAGCAAAACATTTAAAATTTACAGTTTTTATTATATGAGAAATCAGATCTAAAAATGTTGAGGACAGATTTCTCTATCCTCAGACTAACAATCAGTGTTGGGGAAAAGTAATGCATTACATTATTGCATTACTATGTAAAAAAAAAAGTAACATACATGCATTACATACACTACTTTTTATCACCTGGGCTGGGCTAGGCTTGTTTATTTGTTTTTTAATAACAAAAAACCCAAAAGTGATTAATTTCTGCCAACTGTTAAGGTCCTTTCACATCAATAGTGAAACTTGCGTTACTTATTTGAAAAAGCAACTCGGATATTTTGTTGTAAATTGAAAAGTAATGAGTTATAGTTACTTGAAAAAAGTAACTGATTACATAACTCACATTACACACATATTTAAACCCTTTCCAACAATGACTTTATGATTTTGAGATCTATTTTTTCACACTGAGGACATCTGAGGTACACAGAAGGTTCAAACGCTCACTGATGCTCCAGAAGGAAAAATGATGCATTAAGATCCAGGGGTGTTCTTACTTTGCCTAAATATCATATTTTTTTAATTTAGTACTGCTCTTCAGAAGCTACAGAAGATGTTTCCCAGGAGACAAAATAAGTTAAATTTACCCTGTTATCTTCAAATTCCAAAAGTTTTCACCTTCCTGGCTCTTAATGCATTGTGTTTCCTTTTGGAGCATCAGTTAGCATTTAAATCTTCTGTAATAGTTGCAAATGAGTCCCTTAGTTGTCCTCAATGTGAAAAGATGGATATCAAAATCATATAGTTATTGTTGGAAAGGGTTCAAATACACAAAAATGCTGAAAAACCAAGAATTTGCGGGACCTGAAGGATTTTTCTGAAGAACAGCAGGCAGTTTAACTGTTCAGGACAAACAAGGAATTCATGAACAACAAAAAAAAAACAAAGAAACAAAAAAACGACACAGTATTAAGAATCAAGTCTATGTAAACTTTTGAACAGGGTCATTTGTATACATCTTTTATGTGAAATATCTTATTAAGGTCAGTACTAAACAAAAAATAACATGTTGTTTGATCTCTCTTATTTTGGTACAATAATTAACATTTTGTAGATTCTGCAAGGTGTATGTAAACTTTTGACTTCAGCTGTAAAAATCATGGTTGCTGTGCCTTGGCCACTTATTAAAAAACAACTCATCAACCTGTTCGCTTTATGTAATGCATTTTATGTCACAATAGAAACTTTTTTTACATACAGACTTGGAAATGAGGCCACAACAGTCTTTTGTTCCTCTTGCCCCTGTTTTGCTTGGAGCATCTGAGCGTTAATGCCTACAGAAGGAGGCATGCCATTATGCGAGAGCTATGGGCATGCTTTTCTGCTTCCATCACACATCAATGCCTCCATGAGGTAACATAATTGGGACATCATTTCCTGAAAAAGCCTTGGATAATCTTAGGCAATAGCATCAAGATTTATTTCAGTGCAAGGAGATGCTTCTCCGCAATGACAGGAGTTCTTCTCTATCATTTCAGTTCAATGTCTTTTCAAAACACACACACGCAAACACACATGCTAATGCTCCCGCTCTCATGACACCTACTGGAGCCTTGTCCCACTGCAACAGAGTTCAATCAAACGGCAGTTTGAATCCCGTACATACTACAAAAATGATATCTTATAATTCATAAAAAGAAAACTAACATCAAATTCAACAACTCACGACGAGTTTCTCAAAGAATTCAGTTTTTTTGCATAGTAATTACGTATCACTGACATGTTTAAAATCTCAATCTAGTGTGCTATTTAAACGAAATGAAAAAGAAATTCACTCCCTTAATGAGTCTAGAATGAAATTGCTTTATTTCGCCTCTCATCTGTGCTTTTGCATGCAGACACACACTTGCTATCTCCTTTTTTATTTCCTTTCTATGTCTTTGCCACCTGGTGTCCATCCAAGAGCCATTTTCCACACAGCTGTTGAGGGTATTCTGAGAAATCATAACTGATTTCATGGCAAATTGATTTGCCGTTGTGCTTCAAAATAAACTGACAGATCGACAAGCATGAAATCAAAGCCAGATTTCAATACCAATATACTTCAGCCAGTGAAAATGTAAACCTATTTTAAGTTTTATGTATACTGTTACATTTATATTACACACAGTAACTATTTCTGTTGCTTTTTGGTCTTCAGTTATTTTGTGATTCATATATTTGCACGCATGTGGAGGCGCAAGGGTGCAATTCACTGCATGACAGCGCTCCGCACCGCCAACAGTGCGATGATTGTAATCCTAATTATATTTGACCCCCTGTCTACTACTGAGTCAAAAACATTGTGTAGTGCATCTAACCATACCACATTCGATCTCAGAGACAAATTAAAAAAGACGTTGCAATGCTGAATGCAGAATATGGGACTGTCAGAGTGGGTCAGACAATGCTGAAAGGTCTTCTGCAAAAGGCATCAGTGAAAAACACATACTGTATCTTTGTATGACATTCAGCCTTAAGTCTTAAATTTATTTTAGGGTCCAAAAAATAAATAAAAAAAAGATAAGCATAAGATAGTTTAACCCTTCAATGTGGTGTCAGATTTTTTAATCACCATATGTGAAATAAAATATGCATTTATATTTTACAGAAAAGGCAAAATACAAATGAAATAAAATAAAATGGAGAGAATACCGCATGGGACAAAACGATGACAAATGCATAAATCTCTTCCTATTTCACGGTCTTACTGAGAGCATTTCAGAGGAGGAAATGAGGGAGGTGTGCTGCATGTCCTCTTTGGGAACAGGGTAGGCTTTGAACAGGGATTTTGAATGAAGACACATTGAAGGACAGGATGAATGTATCATAGGATTCACCTAACAGTGGGTGCAAAAGTCAAACCTGTCTTAGGGAGTACAGAATAAAGGATAATTGCTAGTTTGTTCTCTCTTGTTCTCTTGCTCTCTCTTTTATGCACTTGATCATTTCAGTGATTGAAATGAAATAATAGACACCCATTTATTTAATGTGTCACTAGAGATTCTAGACAATATATTATTTGCAAGCTTTTTGGAGTCCCTAGTCATCAAGCGACCTCTCATTACTGATCCAAATAGTTAGGATGGATCTGTTCTTAATAGTTTCCGTGAAGTGCTGACTGTAATAAAAAACTGATTTTAATGGAAAAAAACATTGTTTAATAAAAAGATTCTATAATGTTAGATAAAATACTGAAATTGTTTTGATCTCTGCATAAACAGCGGAGCTCAGAATTAAAGAACAACCTATAATTTCCTAAATTTCAAGGTCACTGCTTAGTTCTATTTGAAGTTATCCTAACAGTTTTAAGGATATTTCATAAATGAATTATAGTCTGAAGCACAGTATAAAAAACCTACTTGATATATTTGAAAAAGAACCGATCAAAATTAGAGAACACTTACAGATGCGTCCAAGTTTCTGGTGTTAATATGGCGCTTTGTGCTAATTTCCTTAATTATACGACAAACCCAGTTTAACTGACAGCATTCCTTAAATGTTCCCTGAGATTGCAAGATGACGGGCCGCTCTAAGCTAACTGAAACCCTGCGGCAGGAAGTTATCCAGTTAAAGGCCAAATGGAGGACACTTTCAGCTATTGCAAGAGAAGTTAGCCATTCCAAATCTTTGATTTTTCAAATATTGCAGGTTTATAATGACACTAATTCATTAAAGTCCCCCCGAAAGGCTGGTCATGCATGTAAGACAAATGCACAAGAAGACAGGACAATGCAGTGACTCTCAATGGGGAAATCGGTTCAGCACTGCAGCCGGAATTGCTTGCATGTTCAGTGCTGAACAGGGTAAGGATCTGTCTCGGCATGCTTAAGAGAGGTTAGTCTAAAAAAAGTGCACTCTGCAGTGATCAAGATTCTCATCAGCAGAAAGAATCAAAAGGCTAGCCTCATCTTTATATATATATTGACCAAGCCTCTTATCAGCAGAAATAATGTTTTTAAGCATATTTCATAAATTAATTTTTGTCTGAAGCACAGTATTAAAAAGTTTAATAAGATACTTGAAAAGAACTGATCAAAATTAGAGAACACTTACAGATACGTCCAAGCTATTGGTGATATTCTAACACTTGGTGCTAATTTCCTTAATTAGATGAAAAACTCTATTTAACTGGCAGCATTCCACCAATTTTCACTGAGATCGCAAGATGGCGGGCCGCTCTAAGTTGACTGAAACCCTGCGATAGCAGGTTGTCCAGTTAAAGGCCAAATGAATTACGTTTTCAGCCCCTGCAAGAGAGTTAGTCATTCCAAATCTTTGTTTTCTCAGATATTGCAGGTTTACAATGACACTAATTTATTCAAGTCTCCCAACAAAGGCTGGCCGTCCACATAAGACACATGCACAAGAAGACAGGATAAAGCAGAGACTCTCAATTGGAAATCGGTTCAGCACTGCAGCTGGAATTGCTTGCCAGTTCAGTGCTGAACAGGGTAAGGATCTGTCTCTGCATATTTAAGAGAAGTCAGAATAAAAGTGCAATCTGGGGTGTCTCATCAACAGAAAGAATCAAAGGCTAAGCTCACCTTTATATATATATATATATATATAATGACCAAGCCCCTCATCAGCAGAAAGAATGTTTTTAAGCATATTTCATAACTCATACAGATACTTCCCAGTTATTGGTGATATTCTGACACTTAGTGCTAATTTCTTTAATTAGCGATTGCAAGAAAAGTTAGTCATTCAAAATCTGTGATTTCTTGAATATTGCAGGTTTACAATGACACTAATTCACTGAAGTCTCCCCAAAAGGCTGTTCATGCACGTAAGACAAATGCACAAGAAGACAGGATAATGCAGAGACTCTAAATGAGGAAAGGGTTCAGCACTGCAGCTGGAATTGCTTGCCAGTTCAGTGCTGAACAGGGTAAGGATTTGTCTCAGCATGCATAAGAAAGTGCACTCTGCAGTGACCAAGCCTCTAATCAGCAGAAAGAATCAAAACTCACCTATATGTATATATATATTAAATTATTTGAGTACAATCAAATAATATTTATAAGAACACCTTTACCTGTCATCACTACAAAAATGATGCAGAAGGAGTTGTTATGCTGTCCAAGTAGGCAGCTCACTAGGTTTTACAACACAGCCCCACTCTCATAGACAGCAGTGTCTGTCTAGCCTGAGCTCCTCCCTCCTGCAGAAGCGAGCAGCACCTCCATTCAAACCCATCCAAACTCAAGGCATGAGCGTCTGCTCTTCCCCGCACAGCTGCTGCTGATCACCTACCTGCACAACAAACTCTGGATAATCGTCTTGTACTTTACAACCCCTTCGAACCTCCAGAAAGAGGCGAACTAAATCATTCTGGCCCTAAACGTACACACAAGTGGTTTTCCAGACTGCAAACATGGCGAGTGCCTCGTACCACATCTCTAATCTTTTGGAGAAAATGACATCCAGCGACAAGGATTTCAGGTCAGTCGTAGCACACATGCCTAGATCGAGTGTTAAACAGCATGCATGTGTATTTCTAGGCCTTGTGATGGTGTTTAAATGTTTTAGTAAATAACGAAGCGATCGCAGAAAGTTTTAGGCCGCGAATCGCGCTACTGTTGTTGTTTAGATAGGTTAGCTGCTTAGCTTAGCATGTCAAACTCATACTGCACGGGGACTCGTTTTGATTTATGCTAAGTAAAATTGTGCATGGGTCATATATTCACGACTATATTTGACGATTTGAATAGTTAATTTGACATCGCTTGCTAGAATTGAAGCTGTCAAAAAGTGTTGGTTTTATTATGGCTGTTAGCCAACTAGCCGCTAGTATTAGCTGATTAGCTTTAGCATGTCTTTTTGGCTTAAACTGTCATATCATTTGTCACGAGTACAATCGTTTACAACAAACCATGGCAGGAATGTGCAGACAGTTGATGAGTCCGTGCAATATCTCGTATTTGATGTAATTTATCCCCATTGGATTCATATAAGTTGGCTAACGTTAGCACAAGTGCACGTCCATGATATGTGCATAGAATAAAACTACATACGCTAGTTTTTGGAGAAGTTTATATAGTGTAGAGTAGATACTGAATTCAGTGTTTTTCTTTATATTACGTTATCTGCGTTCATGTCATTTCTAAATATAATTACTGCTCTGACAGATTTGACAGGTCATGCTTTTATTATTTTCTTCTCTCATTTATTTGTTAATCACTTGTATGTGCCAATATGTGCACGTTGACACTTATTTGTAAAGGCGTTGTTTGACTTTTGTCTATTATAAGTCTGCGGAAAAAATTGTTTAATTTAAGTGATTAAAGAATTAACTAAAAAAAATATATGTATATATACTTACAATGTTGTACTACCAAGCAAAGACTGCATAACAGTTCTTCATACTGCTGTCAAGGCCAGAAGCATGTAAATACGTTGATAACAGTTAAAAGCATGCTGATTATCATTAAGTTCATAGTCTAAATGGTCTCTACAGTTACAATTTGTATTTTAGGCTGTCATGCTGTTCTTGCTGTTGGGGAATTCCCTTTTAATGGCAGTATATTCAGCAGTGGCCACCAGGAGGTTAATGGTTTGTGAGCTTTATATATATCCGACAGGGGTTCTCAAATGAATGCTAATGCAGTCATCGGATCATATTCTCAGAGCCTTTCCTGCCTGTCATCCCCGTCAAACCGTTTGCTGTTCTCATTCCGGGCTCTTTCTGAATTTCACAAGATTTCACCCCCTGGGAACATTTTGCTTACACACCATTCTAGGTCTCCTCTGTTGGCGTGTGCTGGCGTTCCCTCTCTCGCCCTGCTGCTGGAGCGTGTGCGTCTCATGCATTATTCATTCTTACTTAGGCTCTCGCTGGAATAAGAGATTCCATGCCATCAAATATATGCCAAAGCCGACGCACTTAGGTCTGTGTGTGTGCGAGAGATGGCATGTAATAGGGTATGCAGAAGGTTTTCTGTGCATATCACATATGAGGTTCTGTGCTGAGGCTTTGATGTTGGCACCCAAAGACAAGATTTCATTTTAATCCACTCCAGTTTCAGCTCAGAAGTGGATTATGAATTTAGCAAACCATGACAAGTGGGATGAAAAGGTGAAAATGCTTCAGTCAGCCCCTTTGCTTTGACATAATGCCAGGAGCCTCGCCATACAGGTGGCTGTCACCTTACGGCCATGTGGGTGACTTTATATTAACCATTCTGTTAGTGCCGAAGTCACATGAAACCCTCTAAGTGTGTCAGTGTGTCTGAACCATTGGGAACACCTCTGGAAAAAAATAAAGGCTTACAAATGCTTTGGTGAAATGTTGGATTTCATGAGTGAAACGGGATATGAAATGGAAGAAAATGTTTATTTTTATCAATTGAGAATTATGTGATGACGTTTGTTGATAGGGATCAGTCAAAATCATTTAAATCAAGTTATTAAATGCTGGTGGATGAAACATCTTTTTCTTCAGAATAAAATGATCTTATAAATCATTCACAATAAGTCCTGTTTTTTTTCCCTCAGATTCATGGCCACCAATGATTTGATGTCCGAACTGCAGAAGGATTCGATAAAGTTGGATGATGATAGTGAACGGAAAGTGGTCAAAATGATCTTGAAGCTCTTGGAGGACAAGAATGGCGAAGTTCAGAATCTGGCTGTAAAATGGTAAGAATTTAGCCATTTTTTCACCCAAAGATGAAAATTCTGTCATTAATTACTCACCCTCGTGTTGTTCCAAATCTGTAAGACCCTCGTTCATCTAAGGAACACAAATTAAGATATTTATGACCCTGGATCAAAAAAAACAGTCTTAAGTAGCAGTCTTTAGTATGGTATGTTTGTAGCAATAGACAAAAATACATTGTATAGGTATATAAAATTATCAATATATTAAGTATACATCATGTTCCATGAAGATGTTTTGTAAATTTTCTACCATAGATATATCAAAACTTAATTTTTGTTTAGTAATATGCAATGCTAAGAACTTAATTTGGACAAATTTAAAGGTGATTTTCTCAATATCTTGTTTTTTTGCACCCTCAGATTCCATATTGTCAAATAATTGTATCTCGGCCAAATATTGTCCTATCTTGACAAACTATACATCAATGGAAAGCTTATTTATTGATGTATAACTATTGATGTATAACTATAACTACAGAAAGCTCTTGGATTTTTAACAGAAATATCTTAATTTGTGTTCTGAGGATGAACTAAGGTCTTACAGGTTTGGAAGACATGAGGGTGAATAATTGATTGATTTTTGGGTGAACTAACCCTTTAATTCCTTCCAGTTCTTCTATGCTTGCTTGAACTGGAAAGCTTCTTTTAGTTGGGTTTTTTCCATTTGTCCTTCATGAACTGGCTTCGGTTTGTCCTCTGAAAATGTTTTAATGTGAAATTGATTTGTGCCGCAGTGATTTAGGGAGAGGTATTGCTGGTTTTTACGTTGATTTATCTCAGTTATTAGCCTCTAAGTTTTTTTTTCACCTTGGTTTTTTCCCTAGATTGTTGCAAGAATCGCTCTTCATTTTATTTCTGCCTTTTGTGAAATAGTTTGCGAGGCTTTTTTTTAAAAAACCCTGTGAAAGATAAAGCCATCTTGCAAAGCGATTAATACTGACTTGAATGTACCGTTTTGCATAGCATTTCAGAGGTTGTACTAAAAGTCCTTGTTTTTTTGCAGTTTGGGCCCACTTGTCAGCAAAGTGAAGGAGTACCAGGTTGAAACCATTGTTGATACATTGTGTACAAACATGTTATCAGATAAGGAGCAGCTTCGAGATATTTCCAGCATCGGCCTCAAGACGGTGATTGGAGAGCTCCCGCCAGCATCCAGCGGTAAAACGAGTTTTTCCTGTGTAATGTTCTAAATTCAATTGCTTGCAGAGTATTCAACAACTGCTTTTTCCTTTTATCATGTGCTAAAAGGACAGAGAATTCATTCACGTGTGTTCGGCTATATTTAGTTGTTTTCCTGCACTGTCTTGCCTGCTAAGTCCATTTCTCTTTGCTTTAGGCTCTGCTCTTGCTGCTAGCGTTTGCAAAAAGATTACAGGCCGCCTCACAAGTGCCATTGCCAAGCAGGAGGACGTCTCAGTTCAGCTGGAAGCGTTGGACATCATGGCAGACATGCTGTGCAGGTATGTCAGATGAGCCATGTGATGACTGCTGCTTTTGTTTAGGCCAATTGTGCTTCTGAGTGCACATGGGCTCCTGCCAGGTAATTTCTAGAGGTGTTTGTGCACATGCGTGTCCCCTCTGACAGTTCTCAGTTATCTTCTTTTTCACAGTTCACTGAGCTGAATATACTTGTAGATCTTTCAGTTTAGAGGCGGACTCTCAACTCTGTTGTGACACACTTTGAATTTGTCCTGGGTGATTGCATTTTGCATTTATATTTACATTCATGCATTAGGCAGAAGCTTTTATGCTGCGTGTGTGTTCATTGGGAATTTGAATCGAAGTTCATGCACTACCAGTTGAGGTACATGAAATTATTTAAATGCAAAACATGTATTTCCCACAATTAGGATTTAAGGCTTGATAATATGTGACCCTGGACCCTAAAACCAGTCTTAAGTACCACGGGTATGTTTGTAGCAATAGCCAACAAAATGTTATATGGGTCAAAATTATAGATTTTTCTTGTATGCCAAAAATCATTAGGATATTAAGTAAAGATCATGTTCCATGAAGATATTTAGTAAATTTCCTACTGTAAATATATCAAAACGTAATTTCTGATTAGTAATATGCATTGCTAAGAACTTCATTTGGACAACTTTAAAGGCGATTTTCTCAATTTTCTGGCACCCTCAGATTTCAGATTTTCAAATAGTTGTATATAACTATATTAGTATCAACATCAATGGACAATAACGTTGGTTTGACTTTATAGTTACAATTTTTTTTTTTTTTTTTATGTGAATTGGTCTTAAAATGTGAGATATAATCTACAGCAAAACATACTGTTTTATGAAAAGCTCACCCAAAAATAAAAATTGTCATCAATTACTCATCCTTATGTCATTCCAAACCCATTTTGGAACACAAATTAAGATATTTTTATGAAATCCGAAATGCTTTTTGACCATGCATAAACAGCAATGCAACTGACACATTCAAGGCCCAGAAAGGTAGTAAGGACATCTTTAAAATAGTCCATGTGACATCAGTGGTTCGACGGTAATTTTATAAAGCTATGAGAACTTTTTGTTCTGTATCTGGAATCTGAGGGTGCAAAAAAAAAATATTTAGAAAATCGCCCAAATGGAAGTTCTTAGCAATGTATATTGCTAATAAAAATGTAAGATTTTATATTTATGATAGGAAACTTACAAAAGATCTTTCTGGAACGTGATCTTTAATTAATATCCTAATGACATTTTTTAGAAAAGAAAAATAGATCATTCTGACCCATACAATGTATTTTTGGCTATTGCTACAATATATACCCATGCTGCTTAAGACTAGTTTTGTGGTCCAGGATCACATATATGCTATATTTTCTGTCTAATAAAAAGGCAAAATTAGTGGTCGTTATGTAGTCTTTGCACCAAATTCTTCTTTTGAATATCTTGCATTGTTTTTATTCATTCATCCAGACAAGGAGGCCTCTTAGTGAATTTTCACCCTTCCATTCTGAGCTGTCTGCTGCCTCAATTGACGAGCCCTCGCCTGGCAGTGAGAAAGAGGACCATCATAGCCCTGGGACATCTGGTCATGAGCTGCGGAAACCTGGTCTTTGTGGACCTCATCGAGCACTTATTATCCGAGCTCTCACGCAACGAGTCCATGTCAACCACGCGCACTTACATCCAGTGTATTGCTGCCATCAGCAGACAAGCTGGCCACAGAATCGGTGAGCCTCCCCCGTTGTTACAGACCTCAGTTAACTTAATGTCTTCGGGGTTCAAGACCTCATCTCAGTTAGTCTTTAAGTGTTGAAAGGAATTTTAGTCTGCACTTATTGAAACCATCAACTGTGATCTTCTCATACAGCTATTAGTTTCACCACTGATGCTGTAATTTAGCCTTTTTCTGGAATGAGCTAAAGCAAACCAAAGCTGTTTTCAAAGATCTCTAAATGCTCTAATTATTACAATAGCATGGTGTAAATATGCTTTTATTTGTGTAATGATATCCTCCCCTTCTAGGTATTCCGTTCTTTACTGCAGTTTGCCATACTGCTTGATCTTGAAGTCCAGAGTCCTTTCTGATGATAGAAAATGTTTCACTCAAGATTGAGGTCACCAGCATTGACACTGAATCTTGATTACATTTCACTTTATGATTGCTCAGATTGATGAGCAGTAGAAGTTATTTAGGCCAAGGTGCGCCATCTTTCCCCTCCATTAGTTTTGCATTGACGAAGGATTTTGACGTCATTCAAAGATATTTTGATTTCTCTTTTCCACAAACTGATACAATAATAGAACACATTGAAGTTGTCTTTAATTATTCAAAATCTGAGTGTTTTATACGATTCCACCCTCAAAGTGCAATTATATATAGGTGGTATGAGCTTGAAGGCAACTCTCCTTGGAATTTGCCAGAATGTTATTTTGTGACAAGAGATGGAACAGTCTCCAGTACGGTCGTTATTACCCGTCACCTTGTCATCAACATTGTTCCATTGGTGTGCTGCTAAGGCAGGCCGTTGGCACAAATTAAATGAAGTGAAAAGTCATTTAGGTTTGCTGCTGTGGTGCGCCATTCCCCCATCAGCCAATTACCGCCTACGTTTGATGAAACAAAGACAGCTGCGATTAAGATGCGCAAGATTACTTCAGTGGGATGCACTCAAAGTTGTTTTGTAGCTATCTCTCGCGCTACTGTTTTAATTAAGTCTTTTTGTCATCCTAAGATTGTTTCTTTGATTGTGCTGAACACAGCAAGACCTTTATCTTGCAGCTCTCCAAACCCATTTATATTTCTCAGTGAATTATTGCAGTTTGATGTTAAGTGCAACCCAACAAATCTGTCTAATGTTCATGTGATGATGGTAAATGACGACACGATGGTTTTATCTTGCAGGTGAGTACTTAGAGAAGATCATCCCGTTGGTGGTGAAGTTCTGCAATGTTGATGACGATGAACTGAGGGAATATTGTATACAAGCTTTCGAGTCTTTTGTAAGGAGGTAAGTCTACATCTCCTTACAAGTATCCTTTCAAACAGTAACGTCTTAAGTGTAAGGAAACTGCTGAGAAAGAAAACGTGTTTAATGGTATATTGGATCCAGGCAACTCTTTCCTGCTGTCTGTCATTCATGTAAATCAAACAACAAAGAGAGAAATCTTTTGTAATGTTAATAAGAAGAAATATATATTTAATTTACAGTTGAAAATGAGAGGCATTGTACAAAATGCACGTTATTTTTTTATTTAGTACTGACCTGAATAAGACATTTCACATAAAAGAAGTTTACATATAGTCCACGAGAGTAAATAATGGTTTAATTTATAAAAATTACCCTGTTCAAAAGTTTACATGCACTTTGATTCTTTTGATTTTGTTGTTACCTAAATGATCCACACTTTTGTGTAGTGATAGTTGTTTGTGAGTCCCTTGTTTATCCTAAACAGTTAAACCTGCCTGTTGTTTTTCAGAAAAATCCTTCAGGTCCCACAAATTTTGAAAAACTTTGGTTGTTTGGTTGCATTTTTTTTGTATTTGAACCCTTTCCAACAATGACTATATGATTTTGAGATCCGCCTTTTCACACTGGGGACAACTTGGGGACTAATACACAACTATTACAGAAGGTTCAAACGCTCACTGATGCTCCGGAAGGAAAAGCAATGCATTGAGGGTGAAAACTGTTGAATTTGAAAATCAGGGTAAGTTTAACTTATTTTGTCTTCTGGGAAACATGTAAGTATCTTCGGTAGCTTCTGAAGGGCAGTACTTAATGACAAAAATATGATATTTAGGCAAAATAAGAAAAATGAACTCGTCTTCATTCTGTTCAAAAGTTTTCACCCCCGGCTCTTAACGCATCGTTTTTCTTTCTGGAGCTTCGGTGAGCATTTGAAACTTCTGTAATAGTTGCATATAAATCCCTCAGTTGTCCTCAGTGTAAAAAGACGGATCTCAAAAATCATATAGTCATTGTTGGAAAGGGTTCAAATACACAAAAATGTTGAAAAACCAAAGAATTTGAGGGACCTGAAGGATTTTTTTTGAAGAACAGCAGGCAGTTTAACTGTTCAGAACAAACAAGGGACTTATGAACAATTATCACTAAACAAAAAACAGCTGTGAATCATTCAGGTAACAACACATATTAAGAATAAACTTTTGAATGGGGTCATTTTATAAATTAAGCTGTTATTTTCTCTTGTGGACTATATGTAAATGTCTTTTATGTGAAATATCTTATACCGGTCAGTACCAAATAAAAAATAACATGCATTTTGTATGATCCCTCTTATTTTGGTAAAACAGTGAACATTTTACAGATTCTTCAAGGTGTATGTAAACTTTTGACCACAACTGTAATTTACACTGAACTGATTGTTTGTGTCTCTTATTGCCAGGTGTCCGAAGGAAGTCTACCCACATGTCCCAACAGTCATTAGCATCTGTCTTAAGTATCTGACCTACGACCCGAACTACAACTATGACGACGAGGATGAAGATGAGAACGCAATGGATGCTGACGGTGTAGACGAAGATTATCAAGGTACGAGGCGGGGCTCATTTCTCCTCTCTGTCTGAGGGAAGAAGGATTTATTCTCTCTCCTGAACCAAAAGTCTGTTTAGCTGTAAGTTACCAGCTCAGTTTGTTGGTTCTGGTGTGTTAGCCTCTGCTGGGTGCATAACAATTATAAAAACCCTAGGGGTTATTTTTCCCACATTTTTGTGGAAAAGCATTGATAATGCAGCAGTCGGAGAGGCAGTCTGTCCATGTATGAGGACTGAGAAGTTGGACATCTGCAGAGACTGTTTGCCAGACCATCAGAAATCAGCTTGTTATGGGAATGAATGGACAATGGCGACTTGTCCGGTCTAGCAGCTTTGAATAATGCTTAAGCCTTCACAGCCGATGAAATTGGCTCTGAGATTGGTTTGGAGTATACTGATTGTCCAGACAGGCTTAAACGTTTGCCACCATTTTTCTTTTTACCCTTCTAAATGCATGTGCTGAGCATGTCATGCCACTTTCTCTGACAGAAGCTGTGCATTCTCGAAATGAAAATGCTTTTTAACCTTTAGTGCTCTGAAGCACAACCGGGTTTGGGTGTGCTCAGCGTTGCATGTTGGAATGAAGTGTTTCATGTGGAAGTATGGTTGAAGAAATGCAGTTTGCTGCACTCCAGAATATGACAGGAGCAGGCCGTAATGACAAGCCCCTGTCCAAAAGCTCGAGTTAGACATTCACTGTCTTCATGAATGTCTTTGGTCTCCTTGATCTTTTCTGGCATCAAGGATTTTTTTATTCTCAGCCCCTACTGGAGTGTTGTTTTCATCCATAAATCATATTCGTACCTATTTGTTGTTTTCTATTTAATAATTGATTGTGCTGACTGCGCACTAGCTTGTAAGCAGCCTTGGGAGGCTCATACAGTTTGGCAGCAGATTTGAAGGTACGTTTGTTTTCCTCTCAGAAGCCCACACTTCAGAATTCCACACGCTTTGTGTTGCTGAAGCAGAGGGTTCAGGGGACAAACTTGTTGCCCTGTATGTTCAACAGTGTCTGAGTGTTAACAGAATTTTTTTGGGGGGTGGGGGAGGCTGCCATCTGTTGTGAACAATATAATGTTGCAAAAGATGGGATTATTCAAATAGGTGACTGTGATTATGATACCATCTAACTCATGTGATCCCAACAGGAAGTGATGACGAGTACAGCGATGATGACGACATGAGTTGGAAAGTGAGGAGAGCAGCAGCAAAGTGCTTGGATGCCGTGGTGAGCACACGACATGAGATGTTACCGGAGTTCTACCGAACTGTTTCTCCGGCGCTCATTGCCCGTTTTAAAGAGCGGGAAGAAAACGTCAAGGCGGATGTTTTTCATGCCTACCTGTCCTTGCTCAAGCAAACACGCCCTGCCCAGAGCTGGCTTTGTGACCCGGATGCCATGGAACAGGGAGAAACTCCTCTTACAATGCTTCAAAGTCAGGTAGGCAAAGATGTACTTTCCTTTACTGCTAGTTTGTTTAGACACACAGATACATTCTTTCTATCATTACTATATAATTTGAAAAGCATAACGTAACCGCATACTTTGATATCTTTCTAATTATTTCTGTTTATTTATAAGGGTGAAATATTGTTTGTCTTTGCAGGTGTCAATGATAGTAAAAGCACTGCATAAACAGATGAAGGAGAAAAGTGTTAAGACCCGGCAGTGCTGCTTCAACATGCTGACAGAACTAGTAAACGTGCTGCCAGGGGCCCTGACGCAGCATATTCCTGTTCTCATCCCAGGTATGTGCTGCAGGCAAGCTCCTGCATGTTAAAGAGAGTGGAGTCATTCCTTCCATGATCATATGCTTGCTTCTTGACAAGTTTGATCAGTATTTATAAACGCTCTTTAGGGTAAACCTTAAAATGTTTTTGTTGGAAATATTTTGTTAAGTTTCTCAGCAGTTCTTTTTTTTGGTATGCATTTTGAGTGATGTTTGTTAATTCTGTTCCATCTAGGAATCATATTTTCTCTCAACGATAAATCAAGCTCTTCAAATCTGAAGATCGATGCCCTGTCTTGCTTGTATGTGATCCTGTGCAACCATCAGCCTCAAGTCTTCCACCCCCATGTTCAGGCTATAGTGCCTCCTGTAGTTGCTTGTGTGGGTGATCCCTTTTATAAGATCACCTCTGAAGCACTGCTGGTCACCCAGCAGTTGGTCAAAGTCATTAGGCCCCTGGATCAAACTGATGCTTTTGATGCCTCGCCCTACATCGCTGACCTTTTCGCTTGCACCATTAAAAGGCTGAAGGCAGCAGATATCGACCAGGAAGTCAAAGAGCGAGCTATTTCTTGTATGGGGCAAATTATCTGCAACCTTGGTGATAGCCTTGGTGCGGACCTACCGGGCACTCTCCACATCTTCCTAGAGCGACTAAAGAACGAGATAACAAGGCTGACCACCGTTAAAGCTCTTACGCTCATCGCAGGGTCGCCGCTAAAGATCAACCTGAGGCCCATCTTGGGTGAGGCTGTTCCCATTCTTGCCTCCTTCCTACGTAAGAACCAACGAGCGTTGAAACTAAGCACACTAGCTGCACTGGACATTCTGGTTAAGAACTACAGCGATAGTGTAACACCGGCCATGATTGATGCTGTACTGGCTGAGCTGCCGCCTCTTATCAATGAAAGCGATATGCATGTCTCCCAGATGGCTATCAGCTTCCTCACCACGCTTGCACGAGTCCACCCTGACTCGCTGTCTAAGATAAGTGGCTCTATTTTGGCTGAACTCATAGCTTTGGTTCGCTCCCCGTTGCTGCAAGGTGGCGCTCTTAGCGCCATGCTGGAATTCTTCCAGGCTCTTGTAGCTACGGGAACTGCCAGCTTGGGCTACATGGACCTGCTACGTATGCTAACAGGTCCTGTGTATGCCCAGAGTGCAGCGCTCACCCATAAGCAATCCTACTACTCCATCGCAAAGTGCGTGGCCGCTCTCACCCGTGCTTGTCCTAAAGAGGGCCCTGCAGTGGTGGGACAGTTCATTCAAGATGTGAAGAACTCACGCTCCACTGACTCCATCCGATTGCTCGCTCTGCTTTCCCTCGGAGAGGTCGGCCATCACGTTGATCTGAGCGGTCAACCTGAGCTGAAAACGGTCATTCTGGATGCCTTCTCCTCAGCCAGCGAAGAGGTCAAATCAGCAGCTTCATACGCGTTAGGTAGCATCAGCGTGGGGAACCTCCCAGAGTACCTGCCCTTTGTCCTGCAAGAGATCTCTGGCCAACCCAAGCGACAGTACCTGCTGTTGCACTCTCTCAAGGAAATCATCAGCTCTGCCTCGGTGGCAGGGCTTAAACCGTATGTCGAAAACGTGTGGGCGCTGTTGCTCAAACACTGCGAGTGTACAGAAGAGGGCACAAGGAACGTGGTAGCTGAATGTCTGGGGAAGTTAACACTCATCGACCCAGAGACTCTTCTGCCCAGGCTAAAAGGCTATCTCTTATCAGGTGATTGTCAAACTCTGCCTGTTAATTCTGTTTCAGAAGACATTGTTGAATTGTTTGACTGAATTTTTCTCTTTCTCCGCAGGATCATCTTATGCCAGGAGCTCCGTAGTCACAGCTGTTAAATTCACGATTTCTGATCACCCACAGACAATTGACCCTCTTCTTAAAAACTGCATAGGCAAGTGGTGTTATCAGTTTTGAAATTTGTCCAGAACACATTTTAGAACTGGTTTTAATTGTAGTTTTTCCACTTCTAGGTGATTTCTTGAAAACATTGGAAGATCCAGACCTCAACGTACGAAGAGTGGCTCTAGTTACCTTTAACTCTGCAGCTCACAACAAACCCTCTCTTATTCGAGACTTGTTGGATACAGTTCTCCCTCATTTGTACAATGAGACCAAAGTGCGCAAGGATCTAATCAGAGAGGTAATCCGCCCTTTGTCCACAGCCTTTTGCTTTACCGTCTTTCAAAACCTCAAAGCTCAATGACACCTGCCTCTTTTTAGGTTGAGATGGGTCCGTTCAAACACACGGTGGACGATGGTCTGGACATAAGGAAGGCTGCATTTGAATGCATGTACACTCTATTAGACAGTTGCCTTGATAGACTTGACATCTTTGAATTCCTAAACCATGTTGAAGACGGACTTAAGGACCATTACGATATCAAGGTAAGCCATCGGCCTCGACTCCATGAATCTTTTATGAGACACAGGCTTTTTGCCATGCAGATCATTTAGCGACCACAGAAGATGAAAGAGTGAATTGATTAACAAAGATTCAGTGTCCGGTCATCAAAGGCATAAATGCATAATGCATTGACGACAGACGTGGTCCAACTTTATTTTAAATGTAGTTATTACCCGGTGTACTTGCATCATAATGAAGCAGGAGCATTAAGTACTATACTATTTTAATATAATTGAGTGCTTTGTACTAGGAAAATATGTGTTTTTATGTTTCAATTGTTTACCTACACACTTTAAATGGGAACTACGCAATTACCTAGCAGTTTCTACTAGGTTACTAGAAACTTCGTGGGGACAAAAGTATAAATGTTTATAGTTCTTTTTCCTCTTCTTAATGTGTTTACAGATGCTGACATTCCTCATGCTGGCCAGATTATCTAGCCTGTGTCCCAGTGCAGTGTTACAGAGGTTGGACAGACTTGTAGAGCCGCTTAGGGCAACATGCACCACAAAGGTAAGCAAAATATTTAGCAAAATCAGACAATACAGTTTCTTTGTATATTAAAAGTAGTGCAAGTACTTTCTGCGGTTTCCATAGGGGGCGAAAGTTTGAATTCAGTTTGCAATGTTTTTATGTGCATTTTGAAGTATCGCATCAGCGTGATGTAGATGGCAAATTTTGACAAAATCCCTTAAAAAGTTTTTGTGCTCACTTGAGGTGGTTTTTGACTTGTGTGAAGGGTTAAAGCGAATAATGGGAGATGGAAATGCATTTACCAAATAAATTCCTCCATGCGCATCAAAAAAGCATGTGACTTTGTGCTATAGGAAGGCATAACTTGACTATCCAGTGGACCGATCTCATTGCACAGCATCTGAAATGTCTGAGAAAAGACTGTTGTCAAAGTATTTCTGTATAATTGCCTCCCAGAACTGTCTTACACGACTGGGTTCCCAAACACCAGGCATCCAGTTTCGAAAGCAGTGACCACATTTGTGTTTCGTTTTTTGCTTTGAGGTGCGAGTAATTTATTATATATGAAAATTAACATATTTAGTGGCTTCTCCTACTTATCTTAGTGATTTATAGAGGCAGTTTATCAGGGAGTGACTATTTTGTTCTCTTTGACTCGTTGGATGTAAACGATGCTTATTTGCAAATGTTTTATGCGAGTTAAAAGTTCAATTCACAATTTTGGATGGAAACCCAGCTGCAGACTACTGGAAAGGTCGTGAAAAAGTGAGAGTCCTTTGATTTCTAATTATGTTCTTCCTCAGGTAAAAGCCAACTCCGTGAAGCAGGAGTTTGAGAAGCAGGACGAGCTTAAACGATCTGCTATGCGGGCCGTAGTGGCCCTGCTAACCATCCCAGAGGCTGAGAAGAGCCCCCTAATGAGCGAGTTCCAATCTCAGATCAGCTCCAACCCTGAGCTGGCTGCCATCTTTGACAGCATCCAGCGGGACTCCTCCAGCGCCAACATGGAATCCATGGACACCAGTTAAACGACTGAGACAGCGCACCCGTTACCGTCGCTCCCGAGAAAATCCACAAAGAAAACCAACCCCGGGGGACCCTTGTATTGTTCCATGCATTGCACTGAATCAAAAATAGGAGGAAATCAAAATCTAAAATTAAGAAAAGAAAAAAACTAATGAAAAGACAAGACATTCGTTCTCTTAAGCTTTAAAGCTTATTACCACATTCTTTGTTTTTCTATAAACAACAGGAAATCGCTTCAGTTGTTCATTGTTCTCCATTCTTCTTAATTTTTTTTTTTCTTGTTCATTTTCATAATTCCTGAGGTTCTGTAGATACCTCCACTCACAGAGGTGCAGAGGGACTTACTAGGTTACCTGAAAATGAATTGACCACAGTATTTGTGTTACCATGGGAGATTCGTTCTTTACATTCTAGGCTGCTGACGACTTAAATCGGGATCTACAGGGGTAAATGATAGCACTCAGCGAGTTTGAATCATTTCAGGACCATGTTTTTTTTCCGTCATGTTTCTTATCAGACAAGTTTTATTAGGTTTTTGTACGATTTGAATGTCATCTCTCCTCTTTTTACTGTTGACAACTTAAGTACAGAGCGAGATAAGTCTTAGAAATATTATCCCGAAGAGGTGTGGCATAGTTAAGGTGTTTCATTGGATGAGTGACTGCTTATTTTTCCTTCACTGCATTTCATTACATTCCCACTGTCTGCAGAATTGCGAGTCATCAGCATGTGTCACACATCCAGAGAAATGAGCATTCAGCTGCACACGTTTTGCATAATAGTTTTCTTTTTCTATTTGATGAGTTTTGTTTGGCTCCAGCATATAGAGGTGAAATATGACATCAACCATTGTTATGAGAAAATATTGCCCTGTATGGAACGCACATATGTGAATAAAATGAGTGGAGAATATTCTCTCAGGTCCTCGACTGTATTCTAAAACCATAAGGGTGTTGTAGATTCACTATTATGCTACTTTGTTTGAACTGCTCACCTGTAAAATTTGTTAGGAATATGTTTTTTTTTTTTCTTTAGAGCTAGATTAATTTACCACAACACTGCTGTGTTTATTGTGCAGATCTCTTTTTAAGGATGCTGTATTTTGGGGAAAGGAACACCATTTTAGGTCTCACCGTATAGCTGACCAATGGGTAACTGAAGTTTGAATCGGATGCCCTGACAACCACAGTGTGTAGAATACACAGTCTAGGTTTATTTGTGTAGTCATGTACGCACTGCGTTCTACATCCATTGAAGTATGACAGTATGGCAATGTTCCTCCGTAAGAAATCAATAAAAGGTCCATTGCTGCCTGCATCCATATGTCATTTTATGGTCCTTCAAGTTCAGTTAGAACCATCATAATGGCTGATGCATATTAGCACAAAAATCACAAGAGCTGGCTGAAATTGCCAGTTCCACTTTGCTTCGCTGACTTTATATATCTTCTGCGAGGGCGTAGTGGTTCTTTTACCAGTCCACCTTGAACTAAAGGTTGTTACATTGAGCATCTTTGGAGAACTACTCTGGATTTGACAAAGGTTAGTATCATCACTGTTTTGTTTGAGGGACTTCGTACCTCATCTATATTTCATTTAAGTTGTCTCCGAAATAATACATTTGGACGCAGATAAACTCGATCACAAGTCCGTACACGTTTTCCATTATCTCTCACTGTTTTATATACAGCTGTTCTTGGAGACTGCAGCACTGTTATCTGAATTCATTGGCCAGAATAATCTGCAGTATGAAGCAGATTGTTCTGCAAGTCTGGCTGTACTGCAACACTGTCAAATTGTGTGCGTCTTGGAGACATTTTTCCATTGAGTCCTATATTAAGACCTTACATTAAATGGCTAAGATTTTCATTTTAAGTAGTTGTAAAGGGACATCATTTATTTAGTTCAAAGTTCCTGGTTTTATATATATATATATATATATATATATTAATATATATATATATATATATAACAAAGCTGGGTAGATAACTTACAACTTGTAGTCTGTTACTGATTCTAAATTACATGACAAAAAATGGTATTTTGTAGCGTCATCCATTACATTACATATCAGACTACTTTTAGATTACTTTTAGATTGCTATTGACCCAACTTGTTTATCACATTGATTTAAATTTTGATTAAAAAAATTTGAAATGAGTAAGAAAATATATTCCATTTGTTAAACGTTGTTTTATGTCAAGGTTTCCCTAACTGGTGTTTGTGAAGGAGCTGCAGGGGGTTCTTGAGTGATGAGTAATTCAAAGCTAATAATTAATTAAATAATATATATATATTTTAAAATAAGTCATTTTAAAATCAAAATAGAAAACTTAAAAATCGAAATATTTTATTTGTTTACCTGCATGTCATGTGACCATAACTAAGGTCAGAGAACCAATGAACATGCAAATGTGCTACTTAATTATTCAAATAATAATTTTAAAATCTCAGGATTACTTTAAGTAAATGTATTAGGTGAAAGAGGATCAGATGACAAAACAGTTTGTAAATTTGTGCATTTTAATGTGTTTGAAAGACAAAGGCCTTCCAAAGACATAGAAATAGTTAAACAACCTACAGTGTGATGATTATTATAAAAAAATGTGTTCATCAGTAGTTGATGCAATGTTAAAACACTTCTTAAACCTGAGATGACTTTTTGTAAATAAGTGGTCAAATACTGTGTTGCCACATGACTAATGACTGATCTTTGTGTGAATGTCCACAAAACTTGAAGACTTTGTGAATGTATATAAGAGGTAGGCTATTTTAGAAAAAAAGAGGAATTATAGAGAATCAATAAATTATGGATAATTCATTGATATTGTGTAAATAATATGTAATCGTACAATGTAATTTATTCTAAGTACAAGTACTTAATTTGTGGAATCTGTTTACATAATCCAGATTATATGTTATCGGTTACTATATATATAAAGCTCATATTGTCAACGCTAATTTTAATTAATAAAATAGCTTCGATACTGAATTAGTACATTATGTTTTTCAGCAACGAGGAGGTAAAATCACTGTTTTTAAGTAACTAAATGCACAGCTTCAATGTTTATAGAGAGACGCACACGTGGCAAACGCAGGTACTTTATACACACAATGCAAAATCTCACCATAAAATAGCAATTAATGAAAATGGCTAACTATCCCATTGTTTTATTAATGTCTGCACCTACCACTTACAATAATGCAAATACAGTAAGTATTGTTGTTCAGTGTGACAAAAATTATGCAATATTGATATGTGCATGCCCAGTAAGCAGGGTTGCCAGATCTGTGTAATGAAACAAGCCCAACTGGTACTCAAAATTAGCCCAGTTATGTTCAGGGGAAAAAAGGGGTTTCGCTTCAACTCAAAGACTGAAAAAACAACCTGCGGCAACAGTATAAACGTAGCCCATTTTTGGGGGGAAAATCAAGGATTTGGCAACAATGCCAGTAAGCCCTAGGGAAATATAGGGAAATAACGAGAATAACAATGTGCAGTAAACGTACAGTTAAGATAATACATTAAAATAATATGGTAAGACACTCCAATTTGCAATATCAAGCAACAAAATGAGCTGTTTTGTACAGCTAAAAATAGCTGGACACGGATGAGTCCGGAAGCCAGACGAATAAAATTTACAAATGGCCACACTCACTTGTACGGGAAGAAAAAGGTGGATAAGTTTTAAAGATTTTAGTCATCCTAACAACAAACGCTGCATAATGGAGTGCAGCAG
The DNA here is from genome assembly GCA_019740295.1 of Labeo calbasu. NCBI lineage: Eukaryota > Metazoa > Chordata > Actinopteri > Cypriniformes > Cyprinidae > Labeo > Labeo calbasu. The sequence goes on along the minus strand of JAHKKF010517114.1, from coordinate 8,188 downwards.
ATCAGTACAATTTCAAATAATAGGTGGGACAGTTTGGACTTTTCTAATTATTGGGAGGGACTTGTTCCCCTAAATGTCTAATGTGGTTAGGGCCCTGCATAAGTATCACTTAAAAGCAAACCAGAAATTATTTTATGATTAACGATAATGTGAGGAATATGTCAGCTCTAATGTCTGTTCTCACGCAGTCCGTGTTGTTCATTAGTAAAACAAAGCAGCAACGCAAAGGTCATCGACTCTACCCATCCATGGCAAACAAGCCCTGGCAATTCATTTTTTGTAAGCTCAAACAACTTCAAAATATCAGCTTTTTAATATGGCATGGTGGACAAACAGGCTAATGTGAGAACAGAAGAGTTCTAAACAGGGTTTTGATCTGGTTCTGCTAGGCTGGTGGAAGCATGAAAAAGTACATTAGCAGTCTGTCGCCGCTTAAACGAACCCACTTCCAATTTGCACGCTAATGAGTCACGCAAATGCTATTAAAGGCCAATTTACAGTGGCCTGATTTGCATCAGAGGTGTGAGGGCTAATGCACAGGCGTGATCATTCGCTCATCGGGACAGATGTAGGTCATCAATGTCATGTTCTCCATGTTAATGCTAATTTCCATGAGTATTCCATGAGAAGAAAGTTGTCAACGAATGCTTTGTTTAAAAGCTTTCTAAAAAGCCCATAGTTCACAGCCTCCCTCTTCTAAAGTGTGTATTTATGTGATCATATCATTGTGAGCAAGCCAAAAAAAAAAAAAAAAAGACTAAGCATCATTATAGATTAAATGTGTTTTGTAATGATGACGAAGTGTTTGTCTGCACTCCCCAATGGGAGATCGCAGCAGGAGGCCATAAAAAGCACACTGCAGATTAATGCTTCCCTACTGCTGACAGATCCTCCATGGCCTGCTGAGCAGCTGCTTGTAGCTGCTTTAAAGCCTGAAGCTTAATGTTTCACCTCTAAGCCGGATTTAAACAATGCAAGGAGACCTCACCCCCTAAAGGGGAATATAACTCATATCATCTCACTAATGACGCTTACACTAGCTACGTGCCAGAGTAAAGTCTCTACGCTGACAAATGTCTGTATTCTGAGGCGGTTTCTCAGAACTGGAACACGATTATAGAGTGCTTGTTGATTTAAGGTGGATGAAATGCTTTTTTAGGGCATGTCATGAGCTCATTCTGTGGCCAGGTAACCAACTTCAAACGCTAAGTGAGTCTACTGTTATGTTTTGTTTGCTTCTGTTCTGATATTAATGACCCTTTGCAAATCATTTTACAAAAAGGGGTTGTTCTGAACTCTCTGTGTGGGGTTCTGGGACACAACCATCCAATCAGCAGCTGAGAGGTTTGTTGTCTTTGATTTTGACTGGTCTGTTAGGGTGGTCATGGTAATGTCCTGATTTCAGTAGTTTGGATTGTCCTCAGTATGAGGCGGCAGCTAGTCTTGTTGATATTCTGCATGTTTGTGGTAAGTTTTACAAGATTTTTCTTTATCAGATGTTTTTCCAAGCTATCCTGACACCAAAGCTTACTCTAAAGTACAAGAACTTATGCAAGGTGCACATGATGGTGTTTAAAATCTGTGATGAACTGTGTATTTTATTAGAGTATTATATTGTTTTATCATTGTTTGTTGTTGGCTGCAACGCCAGAATACACTAATTTCTTTAGTTTCCATGCTCCATCATCTTTAATCTGTCTCTGACAAATTTCAAATGGAGAAAAGAGAATTTTGAGGTTTATGTGGAGGGAAATGGGTAGGCGACGTGCTTTATATTTCATGGTGGATTGTGTGTTTGATTAATATCTGAAAGCATGAGATTGATTTAAAACAATCCTGATGTATCAGTAGACAAATTATCTCCACTGTGGCTGAAAATATATTTTCAGTGCACATGCATTGAATTTATGCAATGAAACACCTATTTATATGTTAATGGACTTCTTGAAGACTAATGGAATTCTTGAAATCCTGTTGGTTAAGATAACAGCGGAATTATTGCTCAAGAATATCTTTAATTAAACAATTATTTATAGGAGGGAGAGGTTTAGTAATATTAATTAGTAAAAAAGTTTATTTGGTAATTATGAATCTTTTTTTTTGGATATTTATCTTTTTGGGTTCTAACAACTTGTTCTCTTTAAGGGTAAATGAGAAAAAAGATGGGCTTTTCTGGCAAAGGCTTTGGTATGGATCAGAATGGAGACTGGTAATGTTTCCTGTGCTATTTATATGCAACTATAATGAAAATATTTGAAATATATATATATATACATACATATACATACACACATATATATATATATATGTTGGCATATGTTTCATATATGGTTATAGAAACCTCTAGTATGGCGAGAACAAACAATAAAATGTTTATTGTTTATAGATAGCAGTTGAAATTATTGTCAATGTAAATGAATCAAATCTTTTTTTTATCACTTGAACTGTCAACAGGCCCTCCAAACAAATCAGGAAACACAGAAGTCAGTCTCCCTTTCGTGATGTGTCACCTGTACCATCACATTTCTCAGAACCAGCCTCATTCCTTCAACGCAGGGTAACAGTGCAGAATTTTTATTTTTGGGTGAAATACCCCTTTAATAAAAAAAATAAAATAAATTTCTGTCATTAATTACTCACCCTCATGTTGTTCCAAACCCATAAGACCTTTGTTCATCTTTGGAACACAAATTAAGATATTGTTGATGAAATCCAAGAGTTTTCTGACCCTGCGTAGACAGCAACACAACTACCACGCTCAAGACCCAGAAAGATAGTAAGGACATTGATAAAATAGTCAATTTGACATCAGTGGTTAAGTTATGAAGCTGAGAGCTTTATGCTCAGATTTCATTACAAATATCTTAATTTGTATAAGAATAAGATGAACAAAGGTCTTACAGGTTTGGACTGACATGAAGGTGAGTAATTAATGACAGAATCTTCATTTTTGGGTAAACTACCCCTTTAAGACCACTGACCATTAAACTATATTTAACAATTGTCCCTGGTAGCCATGCCATATAAGAAAGCTTGAAAAATAGGCATGTAATAGGTGGGATAATGTTGCAAAATAAAACCCTTGGTACAAAATGAACCTGTTCACCCTGTCATGATTTATTTAGCAAAAATGACCAGCTAACTACATTATCACATATTATATGGCAGTTAAGGCAACATCTCATGGCCTTACGCATCAACTGTGCTTGTTTTACATAGGATGTAATTGCCAGCCTTCCCTGTCTCCCTGGTGTAAAGGGGCCACTCAGGGATGAAGAAGACGACGATGATGTTCGGAGTCACAAGAGCTTGCCAGCGGTAATGACTGGATTAACCCTCCAACCCAGAGACAAGAGGTCATACAGACATTCTAAGAATCAGAACATATCCGGTTTACCCCCTCTCATAACCACCAGGTACTAAATACAATTCATTCCAAATATATAAATGCCAATTTCGTCATGAGATCAGGTTGGTTAGCATTCACTAAAGCATTTCGCAGCGCGCTTTCAGAGTTCCTCTGAAACCCTCCACCTCCTCAGTTCCGTCTGTATAGATCTACGGTTTATTATGTATTATATATTATAAGTGACAGCATAGATATTTGAGTTCATTCAACTTAAAATTTTAAGGCAGCTGGGTAACAAACCAAATTTTTTGTTGAGTCAACTCAAATATTTAAGTTTACACTTAGTTCAACTTAACATTTCAAGTTGACTAAAGTTTTTTGAGTAAACTGAACTTAAAATTTTAAGGCAGCCGGATAACAAATTATTTTAAGTTGACTCAACAAATTGTTTTTTTCTTTTTACGGTGTACGTATTGGCAGTAGCAAGATCCTGTACTTGTTTTTCAGAAGCAGCAGCAGAGTAGCAGATTTATTCCGCTAAGACCAAATACATTAACCTTGTCATATTCATTACCATGCTAAAAGGTTCAGAGAGTTGTCACGATAGAACTGGTTCTCTTTGTAAGCAGTGTTTTAACTGAACAATTCACCCAAGAAATTGTCATTTAATCACCCTCAGTTACTAAATCTGAACTATTCCTGTAATACAGACACCACTAATTGATTACCAATGGCATAATATGCTTCATGCTGGTATAAACATTTGATTACCAGGTGCAGTTTGAATTTAAAAGGCACTGGATGCAAAACTGTCCCCAAACTCCCACCAATCAGCAAATCCAGGAATACTTGGAAGGAAATAGGCCCCCCAAGACCACCTTGTAGGTCTGGATGCAGGTACTGCCACTTTTTTTTCCTTAGAAAACTAGCCTATGAAAGTACATTTCAAACACATTTGATCTTACTTTAGAAAAATTAAAATCACACCACTGTGGATTTAAAAAACGTGAGCTCATAGATCAAATCAACCATCTATTGACTGGCCATCTAAACCTGGTGATAAGAACATGACTTTGCGGCAGAATTCAGTGCACTTTGCTTTTTGGCTGAAGGAATGTTAAGTTCTTTCATACTTGTCAGTGAGTAGGCAGGAGACTCTTTTTTTTTGCATGGTTTGACTTCGTTCTGCATTTAGGGCGCTGTTAAATTCACAGAACAAAAATGAAAAGGCACAGTCGATATCTTGCCCGGCAGATATGTGCGGAGTCATTTTCTGCTTATTAATGATTTAAAGCCTGGTTAGTCTCGGCGTCACATGGGCAAGTATTTTTCTGCTTTGCTCATTTATTTGAGGCTGTGTGGTGAGAGGGAAAGAGAACAGAGTTCAGCGCTAAGAACTGAGAGGGAGGGCATGTAGATTTCTATTCACTTACTATCAGCCCCCACAGCTGGGCTAATAAACAGAAATTAAAGCGTCTCAATAAAGTGGAATTACGCAGTGCAACCAACAGCACAGTCAGGTGCTTATAAAGTGCAGAGAGTATGTTTAAATGCTTCACTTTGGTAAGGACTTAAGTGGTTTAAAAGCAACGAGGTTTAGATATATCTGCGGTTGCAATGAGTTTCAAATGTCTCCGCTTGCCAGGACCATCGCTGATGAATACGATTAGTAACAGAAATGGTAATAGGATCTTAATGTAATTGAAAACCTGATAATCTTTGCTGTAGCGGAACTTTCTGTGGCCAACTATGCAGACAAGGCTTTGCAATATACGTGATAATGATATCATTTCAGAAAAAAAGAAAGCTTTGGCTAAATAAATATGTGATGAATCATTCCAGACCATTTTCATTGATTTTCTCTTGAAGCTATAGACTTTTTGTTTGTGTTATAGATTTGTGTCGCTTGTGTTGACCCAAGCTTCTCACGCTCATACTAAAAAGGCTAACTCTGCTATCAAACCTTCCTCTCTTTAATCTGTAAATTGCACTAAAAAGTTTTTAGTGGATTGCTATTATGTTGCTAAAGTGTTCTAGTTAGTTAACTAACAATAATTAACTAACTAACAATTGTTAGAGTGTTTCTAAACAGTTAGTAGAGTAGTCAGAATCATTGTTAGGCATTTAAGACATTAAACTATAACAGCACAACTACTTGAGACACTCAATTTAAGTTCATTCTTTTTTG